>SNQN01003650.1:40955-55122 GCA_008642245.1 Bassia scoparia | reverse complement strand
CGGTTGCATGCAATACTTTTTGTTTAGTCTAATCATTTTGTTCGATAATTTTTTTATATAAAAAAAAATCATAATTACAATTTCAACTATTATTCAAAATTTWTAAATTTAATATAGTAGGAGTACTAAACTACTACTCCGTAGTATTAAATAGTTAATTCTACAATTTATCAGGGTATTCACAATAGTTCAAACCTCTAAGAGGTTTGAACTGTTGTCACATCAACAATATACAAACCCCTCTCCAACAATAGTTCAAACAATTTAAAGGTTTGTTGGTGGGATCCAATATTTTATTTTCCTTTTTATTTTCTAACTTTTACTTAACTTTATTTTATTTCCCTTTTTATTTTACACTTCATACTCCACCTAAAATTCCAACTCACATATATAAACCCCTCTCAACATTTCAAACCCCTCTCAACATTTCAAACCCCTCTCAACTTTCAAACCCCTAAAATATTCCGAATAATAAGAGGTTTGTTTTTCAAATCTTCTCCATCACCTACAAACCCCTCTATAAACCCCTTATTGTGGATGCCCTCAAATAACGTATGGAGTACCACTCTTCATTTCATTTTTTAAAAATTTCCCCACAATTCATTATAAACCCAAAAAACACTTCAAAATCACAACTTTTTTTTTCTCATTCTCTCTCCTAAATTCACTTCACAATGGCAGCTCTAAGGCAACCATTATCATCATCATCGTCTTCTTCTTCTTCATCTCATTCTTTCACTTCAAAAATCCTTCTTCTTCTCACGCTTCTTCCTTTCACACTTGCTGCTTTTGCATTCGTTCTTCAAT
Organism: Bassia scoparia; assembly: GCA_008642245.1. NCBI lineage: Eukaryota > Viridiplantae > Streptophyta > Magnoliopsida > Caryophyllales > Amaranthaceae > Bassia > Bassia scoparia. The sequence goes on along the minus strand of SNQN01003650.1, from coordinate 54,315 downwards.
GGCGTGGTGGTATTACTGACCCTTCTACTCGTTACTCTTCTGAAGAACACAAGTTTCCTGGAATGGACAGTTCTCCTCCTACTACTACAACAACAACTACTTCTCATGTTTCTCGTTCTGATTGTGGTCCTTTATTGAGTCATCGTTCGCCTTCTTTTCCTTATTATCGTGATTGGAAGTTTCACTATCAAACCGATCTTAAACCCAAGGTTGGTAATTTCTTGATTTAGCTGTAAAATATGAATCTTTTTGATTGATCTGATTCTTGGGATTTTTTGAATTGAATTGAATTGAATTGGGTATTGTTTGATTTAGGTGATTGTTGGTTTTTTTGGGGTTCTTGAGATTTTGATCTTAATTAGACCTTTGTATTGTTTGAAATTTGAATTTATGAGTTTGGATTGCAAGTTGTGCTTATTATTCATGTGGGGTGCCAGTGATTCTGAATTTGGATGATAGTTTGATTGTTAAAAAGATCAATCTTTTGATCTTGAAATGTGGGATGCATTTGATCTGTCTCTTATACACATCTTGGGTATTGTTTGATTTAGGTGATTGTTGGTTTTTTTGGGGTTCTTGAGATTTTGATCTTAATTAGACCTTTGTATTGTTTGAAATTTGAATTTATGAGTTTGGATTGCAAGTTGTGCTTATTATTCATGTGGGGTGCCAGTGATTCTGAATTTGGATGATAGTTTGATTGTTAAAAAGATCAATCTTTTGATCTTGAAATGTGGGATGCATTTGATTTGTACAATTCGTTTTGAATTTCAGCAATAAGCTTCATTTTGAATCACTTGGTTTTGGGTTGCATGTTTTTCTTTTAATTTATGTGGAATACTTCTAGTGATTCTCAATTTGGATGTTGATCTGATTTTTAAAGGATCAATTTTTTGATCCTGAAATGTAAGATGCGCTTGATTTGGACAATTCAGTATGAATTTCAGCAATTAACCTTAGATTGAATCAGTAAGTTTGGTTTGCATCTCTTATAATTTCAAGGAGGATACTAGTGACTTTGAAATTAAGATGCTAATTTGATTCTTAATGGATCAGTTTTCCTTTTATCTTGAGATGTTCTTGCATTGGATATGCGAAATTCAGTTGACATTGCAGAAATGTACAGTAGCAATTTCTGTAAAAAAAAAAATTCGTTGCTAATGAAGAAGTTTTTATTTTTTATTTTGATCTTGATGTAAATCAGAACAATGGGGTGTCACTGTCAGTAATTAAAAGTTTGGATTGCTTGTTTTCCCTCTGATTCATTGGTACTTGTACATTTCACTTTAGATGGTAATTTAATTGTTAGTAGCTTTTTTCCAACAATTTATTTATTTGTTTAATTTTTAATTTTGCCATGTAGAATGCATTGGATTTGTAGAACCATTTTTTCCATTCCATTTTTCATGCAGTTCAAGTGATTGTTAAATTTTTAATGATGTTCGGGAAATTTTTAGTTGGTGGGTACCAATAATTTTAAATAGGTGTTTGGTAAGATCTAACACCATTACTCCAATCAGTAGTCCATCATAATCAGAGGCTGGGGAATGTCAAAAATTGATTTGTTGTTTCATTATCTGAATTATAAAATTGAATTTTCGGTTTTTTTTTAGATTGCCATCACGACGAGTACCTCAGCAAGTTTGGAGCAGATACTACCATGGATGTACTACCACAAGGTTATTGGGGTTACTACATTTTACCTTTTTGTGGAAGGAAAGGCTGCAACTCCAAACATTTCAAGAGTACTGGAATCCATCCCTGTGAGTTTAAATGCCATCCTTTTGAATTTCTCCTAAGCCTATTTTTTGTTTTTTGGTTGAATGTTTTTATTTTATTTTTAAAAATACTTTCTGAATAGTGAGCAATATTTTCTGTTTGCAGGGTGTTAAAGTAATCTATAGGACTAAAGAGCTAGAAGATCAGCAGGCTAGAAGGTCTGTTTTTCTTGTGATTTGAGAGTTTTAATGATCAGTTATGAGCAACTTAGATGTATATTTCTGCAGTGTTGTTTAGGGGAAGTGATTGTGTAGTACGTGCTCTCTTTGTCATATCTCTCATATTTTTTTGAATTCCTTCTGTACACTTACTGAACCTTTAGGGAAGGGTTGTAGAGCCTGGTAAACCATGTTGTTTCTTGGAACATTGGAAGTTATTTTTTCAACTTTTAAAATATTTCTTTAATCTTAGGCAGGTGAGTTGATCTTGTGGTTGATTTTTGGTTTTGTGGATATGAGTTAGTAAATCTCTTAGCACCATGTCTTCTGCATTTGGGCTGTCCATGTAGGTTTCACATAACCTCTAGGTGCTCTGTTCTTCCGTAGCCGCTTTTTGTCCGTACTAGTGATTTATACTGATCTTTACTAAAGAAGATCAATTTCATTTACTTGGTGCTTTGTTTTTAATTGACAGCTTTACTGTTCATTTGAATAACCGTTGTTCTTTTTGTCATTAGCCGTATCTGGAACGAGACATGGTTGGCAAGTTTTTTTTACAAGCCATGCAATTATGAGCTATTTGTGAAGCAGTCTCTTAACATGGAAATGGCAATCGTCATGGCTAGGGTGGGCAATTTCTCTCTAAGTTCTTGATAGATTATAGAACATTGTTCTTTCCAGATTTTTGATGAAATTTTCTAATTTTAGAAAGATGGTGTGGAATGGATACTTCATCTTGATACCGATGAGTTAATACATCCGGCTGGTGCGCGGGAGTATTCGTTGAGGCAGCTGCTTCTAGATGTACCGAAGAATGTTGATATGGTTGTTTTTCCAAACTATGTAAGTAAAATTGCATTGGATAGTGTATCTGTTTTGGTGATGACTTCATGTGCTTATTGTGTTTTCTGTTGTATTCTTATTTTTCTATGTTTTTTTTTTGTTCAGGAAAGCAGCGTGGAGCGTGATGATGTCCAAGATCCTTTCAGTGAGGTAAATTTCTTTGGTTGGTGTGTAATAATAATTTTCTCATAAATGGTTTCTGTTTAGTGAAATGAGTTGTGGGGCTTGGGATTGAGTATGACTTTTCTAATTGTTCCATTTTTATAGAACATCCATATGTTATCGATATAGTTTTGTTTGCATTCATATTCTTCTCAAAGCTTCTTGAAGTCACTTTAACATCAATGGAATTACTGTTGCTGTTTTTCTAAAATTTCTGTTCTATATTACCTATTTATTTTCTGTGTTACTTGGACTCTTCATTTTGCCTCAAGTACCCGTGTCGTGTTAGATCTTTGACACTCGGACATGGGTATGACACTTAGACACTTCAATTTGGGCTAAAATCATTTTTTTTGGGGGGGGGGGGGGATTCAAAATTCAGCCAAATCGGACACTTGGACATGTACCCTTGTTGGATAAGGACACACGAGTCCGAATAACATAGTTTTCAAATATTATTAAACAATTAATTTTGTGTGTTTTCTTCTTCTAGCTATATACATTTTGTGGTAAACAAAAACTCTAGATCAAACAAACTATTTTATTTTTTAAATTTTTTTTTTTTTTTTTTGCATGTGATATCTAGGTTATTTAAAATTAACATTACGAGAAGAGACTTTTGAGCAACTACATCATGTTTTTATCCAAATTAATAGTTAAAGGTAATGGAGAAGTGAAAAGAAGAGAAGCTTCTGATTTCATTTATAATAAAAAATAGAAGAGAAAAGCTAAATTCAGTAAAATGCACTATAGAGATTCTGCATTGAACAAGCCTAAATCCTTGTTTACCCCTTGTTGGATATTGGTTTAGTTTTTGACACGCTTCATAATTCATAATTCCACTTTTTTTAAGCTACTTTTGAAGTTAATAGTCTTGACATAATCTAGGTCTCGCAGGTTCACATCCTTTCTTGAATAATTAAGCGTCTATAAGGTTAGAACTGATTAAGTAAACAGATGAAGAAGTGTAGCGTAGCAGTTATGGTTTAGGCTACTGATTCTGGAGTAGTACCTTGGTTTCTGGTGTCTGATGGCAAATTTTTATTTTTATGATTTCTGTTTCATAAAGTATTTATTTATTTATGTGGATGACCTCCCGGAATAATCACATTTGGTTCATGTTAGCCGACCCCACATATGGGATTAAGGCTAYGATTGATTGATTGATTGATTGATTGAAAGTATTTATTTATTCTATGTTTTTTGGCAACAGATATCTATGTTTAAGAAGAACTATGATCATCTCCCAAAGGATACATACTTTGGCATGTACAAGGAAGCTACTCGTGGAAATCCTAATTACTTCTTGACCTATGGCAATGGAAAGTCAATTGCTCGAATACAAGATCATTTACGTCCCAATGGTGCGCACCGGTGGCACAATTATATGAAGACTCCAAAGTATGTCAATATTTTTTTTCCTAATTTTTTTTTTTTTAATTCATCAATGTTTTCTACTCTATTTGTAATCACATTGTTTTTGAAGTGTTATATATTATGGAAAAGATATGATGGAACGTTGTCTGAAGATTGGGAAAACTGCTAATGGTTATGTGTGCTGGTTAGGAATACCTTCTAGGCTTCTACATATGTTTTGACTTGAACAATAAAGGACCTTGGCTGTTATAGAGGATGCCATTTCCAGTAACAATGATACATGAAAATGTTTCTGCTAGGGGTTTTGAACAATAAAGGTCCCTTGCCAAGGTTGCCAATTATAGAGGATGCCAATTGTCTATGTCTTTGCTAGGGCTTGAGATGTCAATTTGAGGTTTTGATTGGAAAGGAAGAGATTGCTCAAAGTAGGAAGGCGAAAACTTTTTTTTTTTTTATCGAGGCATGGGCAAGATATTAAGCTATGTTATTTTGATACCTTCATGGCTTCATTTACCTCAAGAATTGCTTGTCGATTAGTGTCGTGTCACGTATGACATGAACATACTTCGTTTTTAAACTTAAAACTTGATTCTATGAAATGACTGTCTAACACTTAACACTTGGCACTCGTATTTGAGTAATACATTATCTATCTGAGTAACATAGTAATTTACAGTCCCTGCTATAGCAAGAGATCAGAATTCAATGTTGCCTATGAAATTCTTTCTCATTTGGACACATCGCTAGTCTTTGATGTATTGTTTCTTTAGTTACATGTTTTCTAATTATTCTATTTGCCACTGCTTTGCAGTGAGATCAAGTTTGAAGAAGCTGCTGTTCTGCATTATACATATTCAAAATTTTCAGACTTAACTTCCAGGCGTGATCGATGTGGTTGCAAGCCCACAAAAGATGATGTGAAGAGATGCTTCATGTTGGAATTTGACAGAGCTGTAAGTTAATTGAATTCAATCCTTTTTTGTTTGTAACATTCAGTGCTTTCAGTAATGGTATCTTGTTCTGTTCCTTTACATGTCAGATGATTAAACTTTAATTACAATTACCAGAGACAGTATTTAAGTAATTCCAGTAAATGTGACTTGGTCAACACTATATTGGGTCTGTATTATTTAAGTCACCGCTTCCCCAACAATCGCCTTCTAAATCCTAAAATTTGCCTCATTGAGTGACTCAGTTTGAATTCCTTCACTGACATATTAACGAAACCTTGAACAAGATTGAAGTCGGACAGGGGATAATTGGAAATGAAGAGTCTACAAGGGGCATAAACAGTTAACCAATTCTGTGTGTAGGACATTATTGTGAGGCTAGTTTTCTTAAGATGCACATCAAGTTTGTGAGTGCTTTTAGCCATCTTGATATGATTCATTGTCTATATTTTAAATTCTGAAGTGTGTTGTCAAGGGAATTGAAACTAAACATTGCCTTTTGAAATCAGTCCTGTACTAGATTATTATCTAGTGTATCACTCACCTCCTTTTCTGTTAATTCTGACGATTAACATTTAAGAGTTTCTGGAATTTTTAACCCTTATGCACACTTTTATTATCTGTGGACGTAAGGTCAAAGAATTGGGGAACCTTTAGTTCTTTGAGTGAATTCATATACAGTATATATTTCAATTATCTCTTTGTAGATAGAGCTTCATAGCCAGTAGGTCTAGACTCTAGAGGGATGTTGTGAGCATTATGTTCATGCCTAACTTCCATAGTTCCATACCAAGGCCAGCATGGTTGAAGATACCACCTTAATTATCAGTTACAAGACCTTCACTGCCGTTGATTGAAATTGAAGCCATTTAGATTGAAAGCCATAGTATTTATAACGAAAGCAGTTAACCAAATAGTTGTTATTGGCCAAGCACAGCTAAGAAGTGTAAAGAATGATAATTGTTGAAATTATTGGGTCAGAAGATTAATCGACCAAAGTAACTATGAGCAGCGATGATATTATAAGTTCTTCCTCGTGACTGGATCTGTGACCATCATTAGCAGATTCATTTTCTTGGATTCGCGGATCAATGAGAAGTTACAAAAGGCCTAATGCACAGCACTAAATATGAAACTACCAGAACCAGCCACTCGTCACATGGAAAATGGGTGCATAAAAATTATGTGCTCAGCCTGAATTTCAATCATAAAGTTGAAACTTCCACAGATCCCTAGAGGAATACTATCAGAAAAGCTTCTTTGACCAATTGATTGGATCAAGAAAGCTGCAACCAGAGATGAAAATGTATCCGTGATCCAAGATTTGGCATGTTCAAAGTTGTAGAACTTATATTGAGAAGATTTCCCTCTGTAAGAGAAGGATCCATTACATCATGGGACTCACATCAACTTTAGTCAGGGTTAGAGTTGACAGACAGATTGGATTGGGTAAAGTCATGCTTCGTGTCAATAAAAGAGGGTTGAAAATCTGCTAGCCCCAAGTCCCAAACTTTACCCATTAAGTGATGGGATAGAGAAAGTAAAAACTCACCAGCCTATTGTACGGGTTGCTTAGCTTAAACCTTACTTTGTTTAACTCATTTACTGCTGATTAAATCTTGATTACACGTCTGTCTATTCTTTTTATTTGGACACAATGTGAAGTATAATGTTATATTCTTGATTACTGCTTTTTTGTATTCCATTTTTTTTTWAAAAAAAAAARRAAAAAAAAAGAAAAACAAAAAAGAAGATAGATGATGATAAAAACATGTGCATTCTAGGTTACTTTTTATACTCGTTATGAGGTGTGGTCAATTATCAGGATGTTAGTTCATGTAATAAAACTTATGCATTTATACGTAAATTAAACAGGGCTATCTTTGTTATGGAGTAGTATTTGTGTTTTTTTAAACAAATATTCATTTCTAGTTACCTTATTTTTCTATGGCAGGCATTCATAATTGCTTCAACTGCAACTGAGGAAGAAATGCGGAAGTGGTAAAGCTCTCGAGTCACTTAAGTCTAGATATAGATATAGATATGATACTTGGATGACACATCATGACCATATTTTTCTTGCAACATTTACTTTATTCAGGTATCAAGAGCATGTTGTATGGGGAGACAAAGCACTAAATCTTAAACTCATGAGGAAAGGCATATTGACTCGCATTTATGCTCCCATGGTAAGTGGTGTTATTTTCCTCAAAACATTAATCACTCTGTCAGCTCAAACCACTGGGATGAAACAGACTGTCTTTCAGTCAAATTATACCCTGACATCCTTGTTTTTATTCGATTTTGTCCACATATCAGGTCATTGTTCAGGGTTTGAGAGAGGCTGGTGTTTTCACTTCTATTATTGAATCTGCTTCAACCCCTCTTTCGAAGGATAAATTTTTATCTTCAATTGAGAGTTCTAATTCAACAAGACGTGATGAGTCTATCGTTTCTTCTAGGAAGATGGGCAAAACCACTGAGGAGCAGGCAACAGTGAGGAAGGTTCTGGAATACACTGATGCAGCCTCTCATGAAGCTGCTATTCCACCATTGCCAGCCCCAGTTGTAGGTGACAACGACATGCTAGAAACCTGATGTCTGACACACACATTTGTTGCACAGCTTCCTATTCTTACTGCCCATTAGTTAGCCACAGCACTGAAAAAAAGATATTTTTTCAGATTGGGTTAAAGTAGGAGGGAAGAGGTTTTACCTTTGCAGGGTTCTTCCCGATCATTACCAAGCGCTTTGTATACAGAGAGAGAGTTGGAGTGGATAGCGGCGGAGTATTTTTTGGCCCATTCTTTTCGAGTGCCAGCCTATGGCTGATTCTGAAACCTGGGCCCTCGTATTATGTACAGAAAGTGGTAATTGATAAGATGAGAGGCAATCGCTTTACTACTTAGGAGTTGAGTAGATACATAGACATAGTGTAGGTACCTTGAATACTTATTCTTTGAACGAATTTGGTTCGAGTCATTTCTACTCCTGTCTCTTTGGTTATCTGCATTTATGGTCCGATTTTGTAAGATTGCCTCCATTAGAAGCCTTGATAAGCTAACATAATTGAATTGGACTTATCTGAACTCATCCGAACTCAATAGTTGTGAATGGAAATAATTGATACGTGTTGAAATTTTTTATTTTTGTCGAAACATGGAGATTATTTGTGTTGTATAAAAGACAATGCCCCCCTTATTTGATGCTTAATGCTCTATTTTAAGTGTTTGGTGCAATTAAAAATAAAATAAAATTAGGGTGAGTAGGAAATATGATTTTACTTGGCATGATTGATATTGATGATTATCAATCATTGATGGTGAGGCACATGCTGAGATAACATAACCCATATATTAAAAGAATTTGTCTTCATTAAACGCCAAATTAGASTGATTTAATGGATGATAATGGGTTAACTTAATGCTAGTATGCTACCATTACCAAATATATTGTGACCTCGAAAGTGAGAATCATAGCTTTATTAGCTTATATAGCTTGAGCTAAGACTTATAAAGTTGTTGCCTTTGCATAATGGTGGACCAAAGTAATGAGATATTGGGGAACATTGCCATGTTCTACGATGGTTAGGAGTTTAAATATCTTACACTAGGGAGTTTAATTATTCGAATGATGTTTTGGCATGATCAAATGAATGTTTTAGTCTAGCAATTGTTTATTGTTGTTATCAAGTCGTACTCGGTCTAAAAGATATTGGTCCGTTTTGTAACCAATATCAGTGTAATGAGAATAACTAAAGTTTTATATGTAGACGTTAAAGAATAGTATAATGTTAATTTAGATGACAATGTATACTTTCTCCGTTTTTTTAGATGTCCCCATTTGTGTAAATTGTAGAAATCGAGATAAAATTTGGTAAATTCATGAGGTGTATTGATGGGTATTTTAATAATGTAAGTGGGGTCCGAAAAAAAGAGAAAATATGTTAAAGTAAGTGTATTGATAAATATTTTAATGAAGTAAGTGAGAAAAGTTATGTGATCCCCACAAAAAAGAGTGATTAAAGAGAGATTAATGAATATTTTAAGTGTGGACCCTAATCCAAAAAAGAAAAAAAAATAGAGAAATTTCCTCAGGTGCCCCTGAAGTTTGGCATAATAGCCAAAATGCCACTGAGTTTTTGGACGTTAGCTGAAATGTCACTAACATCGATTTTTCATTCCCACATGCCATTACTACTAACGGTGTTAAGTTTCCGTTAGGGTTTCTTCCCAAAATCTTCAAACTGTCCCACGCTTTTATCATTGTAAACTGCCCTTTTAAGACAATGTGAACATCTAAAAGAAAAACGAGAGAAAGTAATACTCCCTCTTATCCTTTGCTCCACTAAATTCTAACTACTTCTACTTTTCACGTTTGTGATCCAACATATCATTTTGTATGCATAAATAGTATTAGTTATACATTAGTAAAAAATCAAAGAAAATTGAGATTTTATAATCTACCAATTTAAAACGATTTCAAACATTAACCCACCTGACTATATCAATTTTATAATATTTGAGAGATAATAGGAAAAAGTTCTCACAATTTATGGAATAATAAACAAATTTTTTTATCTTAGAATTTAGTAAAACGGCAGGATAGTTCTTGTATGAAAAAAGCCTTACTCGGTGATGATTAGCTATACCCGATGAAATCACCGAATTTTCATTAACGAATTTATTAAAACCTCTCATTCTTTTGATTCTCATTGTAATCATTATTAGTCACCCGAATATCAAGGGATGTCTTTTACAATGCGATTTTCAAAATTACTCTTATCACAAGTTATTTTTATATTTTGACTCCGTTTTTGTAACCAATATTAAGTGGAAATAATTAAAGTTCTCGTGTCGATCCGCCCCCCCCCCCTAGTATAATCGTTAATTTTAGATGATTTTTTTTTTTTTTTGAGCAAAAGCGGGAAATAAAATTAAAGAAGCATAAAAAGCAAGGGGGAGTTAGGGGACATCTCCCTTGAGACCTACATGTCCATACCAATAAGTGAGGCAGGATGTAGTGAAAACTAACACTAAACATCCAAACAGAAGTACCAAAAGCATTTGTTCTACATTCCTTCGCAATTAACATCCGGCAAGATCCATTAACAACTCCTTTGTGTATGCTCAATTTCACCCTCGGAACTCGCGACATTAAGCCCCTGCAAAAGAAATGGCAACGCTTATGAGATCACATCTGTTGGCCATAGCTCCGGTGTCATAACAATTCAAGGATACATTGCTTTGGAATTCGTTTGAACACTCACACCTCTTGTCCAACCCTGATTAACAATCAGACTCGCAACCCCTCATAATGTGAGTGATTTTTTTTTCAATATGAAAAAGAGTTCTTACATTGGGGGATGATTACCATTACCATGATCATCACGAATTTTTCATAACAAATTTAACTAAAACCTCATTCTTTGATTCTCACTGTAATTATTTATCAGTCACCCGATATCGAGACTGAAATGTTTTTTCCCCTCATTGATTGTTGGTTAAATGAGATTATTTGGCTCGTAAGAAGATTCGATTCATGCTCATAATAAGAGTAGTAATTTTGTTTTCAAATTCAGAATAGTTCAATTGAATTGTCTCTTATACACATCTAGATGTGTATAAGAGACAGGCTCGTAAGAAGATTCGATTCATGCTCATAATAAGAGTAGTAATTTTGTTTTCAAATTCAGAATAGTTCAATTGAATGAAATTTTACATTGAATTCAGTATATATTTAGTACCTGTTAGTATATAAATTAAATGAGTTTGTTTCTCAGGCACAAAGGACAAAAAAATGTAGTCTGTGAATAATAATTCATATGATTGTTGGTTTATAATTGACATTCGACATAAACAAATAAAAAGAACAGCAGCAGCAGCAGCTCACACGCAAAGTTTTACGTGAGAAGTTGTCCTCATGAGTATAATGAATGACACTGAACTGTGAACGTACATTATACATCTATACACATACATACGGACAAGTATTTTTGTATTAGACCCCTTCTTAGTTGATTCATAATATGATAATATTATAATATAATATAATGTGATTTTATACAATTTTCCGTCAGTTTGATCTGGATTTTGTCACTGACAGTCTCACATGACACAGATTGATTTAGTCTCCATTAACGAATTTCAGATAAACAACCGACACTTTTTTTTTTGATGTTCTGAATATCTCATTAGTTTTGGGAGTGTTGGTTTCTTAAAATTTAATGTCATAAGAAAAATCGATACTATTTATGTGCTATGAAAATCTTTTAAATTTTATGTCAGTTTATAAATATACACTAGATTTTTGTACACGTGATTCATGCTTAGCTAAAATTTGAACAAAAAATTGTTGCTCTGTATTCAAATTGTTCACTCTTTGTTTTCATTATAATTGATTTAAAAATTGTGTTAGTTTTCAATTATACGTTTCTCTTTTTAGTTTCTACCATGGATGTTTTATGTATTTTTTTGTATTTATTTGGTAATTTTAAACTTTCTTTAAAGACAAATTTTAAAATTAGAAGGTAATTAATTGAGAAACATTGAATGTGTTATTTTATATTTATCAAAAAGTAATGAGGTCATTTTATAGGGGGACGTCATTTCTCCCCTTGTTGACTTATTTAATAGAGATAACATGCAAAATGTGCAGCGACAAACGTGCAGCGACAAACGTGCAGAGTGGAAGTGACTTGAACTTTAGGAACAGAGGGAATAATAGAATCAATGTTGAATTTCTTTGGACAAACCGACAATATATTCTATAATCAATACAACCGGMCGGTTTTATCTAATTAATTTGATTTTTATTTGTAATTTTTCAAATGAATAAATTCTATACATGTGAAAAAAATTACTGTATCAACTAAACAAAAATTCTAAAAAATTGAATTGTGAATTTATTAATGTGAGTAGTACACAAGAAGAAACTTGAAGCACTTAGTAGCTGATTCTTACTTTAGCAGTTTATCCCAAGATTTTGCTGAGTGCAATGACTCAATATAGTTTTTTGAGTGCATGAGATTGTCCCATTTGTAAGGTGCATGAAGATCCAACATGAATTTATGCACTTGTTTAGCCTGTAAAGTTTGTACTCCTTGTCATATGATGTGTACAAGATCCAACATGATTTTATCATATGATGTACCAAAAAATCTTAAAGGTAAAGTACAAATATTTGATAGTTATTAATCAATTGTGACAACATGTACTTACAAGACCACTAGGTTGAGGGCTTGAGATGCTAAATAGATATATAATGTTTGAATTAATTAAGAATCAAAGGTCATAATCTTTGATTAGCTTGATTGGTAGCTAATTTGGATCCTTCTTTTTGGCTCATTGAAGGCCAATTCATCAAGGTTTAGAATTTGACTCGAARAAAATAGATTTTTTTTCGAAAAATAAGATGATGRAAAATTATGTTTATCTATTAATTGAACGACGAGAGGAGAGTGRGACAAATAAAAAGCAACTAATAATGGAGAGAATACTACCAAATTATATACRATGTTTTTTGGGACCATAACTTCATTTATATATATGTCACTATACAATGAATAATTAAATTTTACTCGCGTGAAATGAATATATATAGATATCATGCATGTATTACATTTTTGAAGAGTGAAACTACAAAAACATAGAGTTTCTCAACATTTTTGAGCTGGAATCCCTAATGCAATTTCACTAGTAGTTAGCCATAACATATACTAAAGCAATCCCCACCCCTTCATATTTTCCCTCCCAAATTTCCCTCCCATCCCCACTTTATTAATTATATATTTATATATTTATTATTTATTATTATTTTATTATTAGTTACATTTATTATTGCATAAAATTTTAAGAAAACATTTAATTAAGGTTATTAATAATTGTACTTTGGATAAAACTTTAAACATTTATTAATTGATATACATATATAATTCTATTTCTTATCACAAATAAAAAATTATTATCAAATAATCAACATTTTAAAAAATAAGTTTTGATTTTATTTACGATATTTCGTATTTTATTTAAAAGTCGAGCATTTGCTCGGGTATTATCTAGTTTTGAATAAAATACTGCATTGGCATTATCA
>SNQN01003650.1:21762-36029 GCA_008642245.1 Bassia scoparia | reverse complement strand
TTGGATGTAGCTTTTGAAGTAGCGTTTAGAGTTTTGACTTGGTCAAAACTCTATTTAATCTAAAAAGTGGTGTTTGGTAAAGTAGCGTTCCATACTAGCTTGTAGCGTTTGAGGTAGAGTTTTGCAAAAGCTACTATTGTTAGCTTTCTGAAGTAGCTTTTCTRAAACGCTACAATTTACTCTTATAATTATCATATTTTTAATAATACACTACKTCAAACGCTACTTGTTTTTCCAAACACTAAGCAATTATAATCAACTTCAACCGCTACTAGTCGACCGCTACAGTTATCCGTTACAATTAATATCTACCCCTACCGCTAACAGCTACCTCTACCACTAATTTTACCAAACATACCCAATTGGATGGAGTGGGTGAAAAACCTTCCGTCTCATTAGCATTTTTAAGTGGATGAAAAACCTGACTTAAATGGATGAAAAGCACGTGATGGGTGAAACGGGTTATGGATGGAGCGAGTGATGGGTGAAGATTTTTTCATCCGTCACCTGCCTCATCATCATCCATTTAACCATCATTTATCACCCATATAGGAAATATTACATGTAAATTAACCTAAATTTTTATACTTGGTATAAATATTATATATATATATATATATATATATATATATATATATATATTAATTATGTGTATTATTTAACAAATTTTATTAGATATTGCATAATATATATATTATCACTCGTTTATCACCCAGTCATCCACTTCATCCGTTGGATAATGGATGGATGTAGGTGATAACTTAAGCAAATGATGGATGTGGGTGGAAGTGGGTGACGTACGAATGCTAGTGATGCTCCACCTGTCCCGAACCCGATCCTTTTCCATCCTTAGAGATTAAAAGTGTCAAAATGGTATGAGAAGTACGAAAATCACGATTCAATAATTTATATAAACATTGCAATTACGACTCAATTAGATGAAATGGAAAAAACTTCCAATGTACCAACAAGATCGAATTCGTAGAAGCGAAATCTCTCATTTCATTGCTATAAAATTATTTATCATGACATCAATACATAATGTAATTATTAAAAGATTATATTTAAGTATGCAACATATAGTTTTTTGATTGACAACATATAAAATGTGGAAATACATATATGGGTATTACTTTGATGACTAGAGTAGTAAGTATCATTATTGCATTGATTTGATTTGCATCGCGTTGGTGCCTTGGTGGATGTGATCATGGAATTGTGTAGCCTGCAAGCCACAAACAAGGGTTAAAGTTATAAATTTAAGGTTTAAGCCAAAACCTAGCTACTGGCTTTTCCATGCAATATAATATATGAATAAAAGTTATTAATTAGGAGAGTGTGATATCATTAATTAAACCACCACAATGTAATTATTAAAAGTCATATTATTAAGTACATGCACTAGAGTCGAATGTTTGTCGAACAAATTATTGGCTAGGAATCAGTAAATATCATTTTTTTATGGACGAAAATCAATTATTCATTAATTAAGTAGCATTTCGGCCGGGACGATACCCAGAATAACTAATATAGATAATTATTATTATTATTATGAAAAAGATGATACATCAGTGTTTTATTAGTTTAATATAATCACAAGACTTTATCATAATTTTTCTGAAACATCAATCAATGAAGTGGTTGTGGATTAACGGTTTAGATCTCACAGTTCACCTCAAAGGCCATATGCTCAAATTTCCGTATATACTTAATGTGTATTTTTTTAATGAGATGACTGAGATCTACTCATGTACTTAAGGTTATATAAGGAGTTCGAGGAGTGTATCACGTGTTAATGTGTTATACAAACTTGTCTTCTAATCTCATGAAAAAATAATGATAATATGACTTTTAATTTACTTACTAAATGGAATGAATATATAATTTTATGCAAATGTTTAATCTATCTATACAAATCTAATTAAAAGGTGTTTCTATCAACGAAACTTTATCACATGACACTATTCACCATACATGTATGTGTCATGTGACACCATACCAAATCATCAAAGGCGCCATGAAGATTGTTACATTCCTATTACAAAACCAAGTAAATATTGTTTCTAGTTAGATTGAACACATGACCTCTTGCAAAGATAGATTTCTATTTACCATCTCAACCAACTTTCTTTAGTGTTTTAAATATCCACATAATTTCATATATTGTTCAATGCAAACATAAAATTAATAATTCTTGAAAAAATACACATCAAGTGTGAATGAAAAACAAGGTAACACCCGGCCACCCGGGGCATCACTCGGGCTAACACGCTAGTTCACTAATAAAAGTTAGTTTAGATGGTAAGTGTATGACATTCACCGACATGTAAGAGGATACAAAACAAAGCATACATTGTTTTGTTGAATAGTGAAAATTTATGTGACGTATGTTCATTGTACAATAATGTGGCACSCTTACACGACTCAGGAGTGYCACGTGGTCCCGCTCTTTTAAGAGAAAAACTTTTTAATACTTCGTACTCAGTATATGTTAGTTATAGTGTTATARATGATCAATTATTTTTATGATATTTATTTATGAAAATTAGTACTTAATCAATAAAAATARAATAGCTTAATATAATTATGAGGTAAAGAAAATTGTTTAGACTAGTAGCACATGTTGAATTGTTTTGTATTTGAGAAGGATATCGGTGAGAACCATACGGAATAAATTATTTTGGCATGAAGGAATATATGTTTAGAGTCTTCAATTCAAGGTTGATGGAATACATTTGGGCTTTCCTTTTCTTTTTATTCTTAGGCCTGGTACTTTAAGTACTTGGGCCTTTGCTCAATCATCCCAAATAGAAGTAATCTCTAAAGTAGGAGCCTAAAAATTATACTCGTACAAATTAGCAATATACTCGTAGCATACAAACTACAAAGGCATCTTGATAGTACTTTGAGCGAATCTAAATTGTTACGTAGGCAGTTATATACTTATATGGACTAATTTTATTTAATAAGTATTGAAAATATTGAAAAAGAAGTTGAAGAGTACAAGATTATGCTGAATGTAAACACGTCCATATAATCTTTTTTAAATTCGACACATTATGTTTYGATTTTTGCTTAACAAGCCAGAAGCGTCTCCCCAGCTGTTGTAAAAAAAAAAAAAAACGAAAGAAAGAGTAGCTCTTCCGTCACTCACTCACTCATGGTCTCATGCATTCGAGATGRAACTCAATAAAAAAAAACATATGCATTTTCACAAAAGAATGTGTTTAGTCTAAAAGATGTCTTTGTACTGAACATCATATATATTTCACACATTTGACGATTAAATTCATCAACGTCTATTTTTGTCATTCCTCCCAATTATTGCATAAAATTATTCTATAATCGCAAGTGAACAATTAATTTTGTGAGTGCCATATTATTTCTAGTCATGTATATGACGTCAAACAGATCAGGTCAGGATCATTAATAGGTTCAAGTCAGCAGGTTCACATGTCAGCCAAACCTAATCTGAACCTAACTTGTTAACTTAGCAGCTCAGGATTTTGAAACCTAACTTGACCTGCTAAAAAATAGGTTGACCTGATTTGTGATCTGTTAACATAGGTAAATATATGAAAAGAAATCCTTCACAATATATCTGAAAGAATTGAAACCAAAGTGTTCAAACATACCAATAATGGTACTACTTAGTCTTCTAAGTTACAAATCAAGTTAAAAAACAAACCAACAAAACTAATAATTAATCTTATAAACCATGTTTTTTCATTTTATTATAGAAGTCGCAGGTCATTTCAGGTTTATTTCAGGTTGGACTTTTCAATCCGAACCTAACCCATTTAACTACAGGTTAGGTTCAGGTCGGCCCATTTAAACATTCAGGTCGAAAATCTCAACCCAAACGCACTAATTTCAGATTAGGTTCAAGTCGTGTTAGCAGTTCAGGTCACCTTTTGACGTCCCTAGTCATGTATTGTCAATGCATGAATTTTTGAACTCAAATTAATGTCCATCACTCAATTGGTAAGAAGGGGATATAATGTGATGAGCTGATGACCTTATGTTGAGGGTAAAACTGTAAAGGCGTATTTGAGCCAAACAAAGTACYCCGTAGTTATACTAGACATTTAACTAATTTTCGAATTTTAATTACCCTTTTCTTGGAGCATAAGACTTTATGAAGTAATCTCTAAAATATATCATGCATATGTATATTCAAAAATAAAAATTGTCTATAAATTAGTTATGCTAGCTAATTTAATTTTTGGAAAAATTATGAAAAATCCAATTATATGTACATTTTTATTTTTTAAAGATATTTTTTTCCAACAACCACGCATCTTATATCAACTTTTTTTTTTAAATGCACCATCTCTGATCCTCCTAACCTTCTTTATATTTCTATCAATCAAATTCACCCCATTACAACCTCCCTCTTTGTAACTAATCATTCATATACTGATATACATACAAATTACAAACCAAGAGGGAAATTGTAATGGAGTGGGCAACCATTGACGGAAATACAAGCGGAGCTAAGAAAAGGCGGTGCTTGGAAAGAAAAATGTTGATAAGAAAAATGTTGATGTAAGGCGATTGTTTTAAAAAAAAAAAACCTTAAAAGTTGTTTTTTTTTTATAAAAAATGTACTTACAAGGGATTTCTCACATGTTTTTCTTTCCATTTTCTTGTAATAAAAAAAAAAGAGAGAGAGAGTACTTAAGCACTTACTTCCACATTTACCGCCATGTTGGACAGAAATACCACAATATTGAGCAACATAAACAGCCTTCTGAACATCAATATATTGTTCAACATCCTTAGTAGCATACTTGCATAAGCATGGTATGTTAGATTTCCTAAGCACACCACAACATTGCGAGGAAGGCGGGGTTTTCGGCCCCGTTTTCCTCACAAACCTAGCACACTGGCTGACCAGGTCGGAGATAGACCCTTCGCATTGGCCGTATGCCATGATGTTGTTATCACTTAACGCTATCACACATGCCATGAAAAGGATTGTGATAGCAGTGACACGCATTGTAGGACTTGCTAATGCCATATTTCTCACTTTAATTTGATTCTTTGTGTTTTCTTAGTTTTGAGTTTATGTATTTTTGTGAAGAAATGAGTGATGGTTGAGGAGCTATATATAGTAATTAAACTTACGAGGGGACCATTTATTTTAATTTGTTATTCTTGAGAGCAGCAAAATTGTTTGAATGGTTTTAGAATTTTTTTTTCTGGGAAATCTAAAAACTATACCGATCGAGGTTTGGCACCTTTCCAAGTGTAACCACAGGCTTTATGAAAGTTTTTCAAAGAATTGACCGAATAAGAAGTTCGGTATTAATCAAGCTATGCCTCCTAAGTTAAATAAATTAACCTTAGTTAAAATAAAAAGAAAATAAAAAAAAAACAAAACAAAACCACCCACCGCATAGTTAAATAAATTAACCTTAGTTAACTTAATAAAGAAAAAACCCAACTTAGGGTTTTGAATTTTGAATCAAACCTCAAACGAAAAAAAAAATAACACAAAAACAATAAAAAAATTTTATAATGATTTTAACAGAGTTTTGCAATCAAGATATACAAAAACTCGCACGTCAGAAGCCCAAAGTTAATTGACTTGGACAATTAATAATTAGGATTTGAATCGATTTAGAGGGTATAATTCATAGGAGTTTTTGCGAAGGAGGTTGAGGAGTGGGCGGTGGAGTGGGGCTGGGTGGTGTAGTGGTTGTGAGCGGCTGGCGGTTGGTGAGTAGGTCTGGCGGTGAGGGATTCGAAGTGGTGCGGTGGCAGTGGCCGATGGAACCGACTGGTGTAACGTGGCGGTTTGTGAGGGCAGGAGGGTGGATGATGGTTTCTAAATTTCATTTTTCCTTTTTTATATACTTTAAGAAGTAACCGTGTTAGTTTCAAATTAGAGGAGGCGGCATACCTGATTGAAATGACCGAACTTCAATGGGTACAAGTTGAGAACGTTTCATAAAGCGTGGTTCTACAGCTTGGAGAAGTGTCAACCTCATGGGTATAAACGCTTAAACATTTCCTTCTTTTAACAAAGAAATAAAAGGAATGTATTAAGTATCCCATTGACTTTAAAAGTCATAAATATCTACACAAGTAAATGAAGTAATAACAACAATACATATAAAATCGATCAAATCAAATCTACATTGACAAAATTTAGAGATCACCAAGAGATATTTTACTACAGTCACAATCGTTCCTTTCATACGCTGCTTCCTTATGCAGCTCTTTTACGAAAGGGTCTATATATGATCTAGCACATACATATTGAAGTCAGATAATTTTCGTCGACTCTTTGAAATGCCGTACGTGGAGGTAACCCATTAAAAATATGTTATGTTGATCTTTGTGCAAATCATCCATTAACTGAATTAATCACTAAAGAAAGAATGAAGCAAAGGTCAAAAAAATCTCACAAAGAGAAAGAAAAATCCGAATAAAACCAAAAAACTTGCACTCAAACTAGGCACCCAAGAATAAATAGTTTACGAAGAGAACAAAATAAGGACCTTAATTGTAAGCAAATAACTAGGACAAATAGAACACAAGGGGAAGATAGATAAAAAGAAAACAAAGGGGGGGGGGGCCCCTTTTACCCCCCCAATCAATTCCATAAAAGATTTATGGCAGCCACCAAACAATAATGGAGGAAGAAGAGTTTTTAAGATAAAGAAAAAATGATTAGGATATTTCGTGATTGTTTGAAATTTAGATACAAAGAACTTCTACTCGTATATTATCTCACTTTTTTTGCCAATAAATTATTTCTTCTTGTCTACTACACGAGTCTTTTTTCTCACTCAATAGCAAAGTCCCTAATATGAAAAGTACAAATATTAGTATGCTAACCATTTTTCCATGTTTGTTTGGCCCAACTCAAAAAAAAGTGGAAAATTATTTTTCATTTCTAAGGAAAATGTTTTCCTTTCCAAAATAAAAGAAATTCATTTTACTTTCTTTTCTCAAGCAGAGTTTCTTCAAACAAACAAAGGATAATGAATTTATGGAAACAATTTTCAATACAAACAAACAATGAAAAACAGTTCTAATATTTCAGTTTTCCTTGAATTCAGAAAATGTTTTTCATGAAAAATCATTTTCTTTCAATGAAAAATGATTTTCCTCCAAAATAAACGAAGCCGAAAAAGAAATTGAGGAAATACTAAACTTATTATGTTTTCACATGTACTTATTAGTTTTGCATACGAAATAGAGATTTTGTTGGGGTACAAATAAACCACTAGAGTGATACACTTCATTGGCTGGTCTAGAATTTTTGACCAAGTGAGTCACATTAATTATTAAACTCTTGTGAAAGTAATTAAAAAAGGGGCCCAAAAAAAAACAAATTGATTTCAATTCCAACGAATAGGATATAAAACATTCTTTCTAACATCGGAAACCCCACTCATTAGAAAAAGTAATTAAACAATCTTTCCACATTTGATCTCCCTTGGTATCATTCAATTTAACATGAAGCGAGACCATCATCATCATCACCACTTTCCACTTTCATAACATTTCTAAACCACATTTTTKTTCCCCAAAACTTTAATGTGGAAATGTTGGTTTGTAAACTTGTCTAACAATGAAAAATCTTACATACTTTTATAACATTTCATACTCACTTTTTTTTCTTCCCAAAACTTCAATGTAGGAATGTTATGGTTTGTAGACTTTTTTAACATTTAAATCTTATTTTTAAAACATTTCATATCCCGGGATATTCCCAATGGTAACCATGATTCTTTGTTTTTTTAAAAACAAAATCCCATTAATGACCATAAAAATTAWTCCCAAAAAATGACCATTAACCTTGAAACTAACAAATTTCGAAACTTAAAATTTCACAATTTGAACCCTAAATAAATTCAAGTTCACACCCGTAAACTACCACAATTATGCATAAATTACCAAGAATTATTAARATTTGTGGTCGGATTGTCGAATTTTTTAATTCAAAATATGTTATTTTAAAGGTTAATTGTCATTTATGAAATTAAATTAAAGCTTTATAGTCACCAATAAGATTAAAAAACTCATGGTTACCACYGAAAACTGGCAAAAACTCATGGGTACCTTTGRAAATTGACATAAACTCATGGTTACCTTTTATTTTTCCCAAAACTTCAATAATGTGAGAATGTTGTTTGTAGATTTTTTTTCAAACATTGAAAATCTTACTTTTATAACATTTCATACCCACATTTTTTTTCCAAAACTTAATGTGGTATATGGAAATATGGAAGTTTCTAGTACTCTTAGTGTTCCTTTTTATATAAACTCACATTTTACTCTATCTTATTATAATTTTTCAAACTGATACAAAATTGTTTTGCATTGTATTATTAATTAGCATTATTGCTTTGCACAATTATAAACTTAAGAATATTTTATACTTTATACTTATACACACAATCAACATTCCAACATTACAACTATATAAATACATGAATATAAATTAATATACACCTATAATATCGAGTCTCTCAAGCTTATCGATTCGAGTCGAGTTCATTGCTTCTCAACTCAAGTCGTTAGCAGCATCTCGTGTCGATCTCAATCTCGAGCTGAACTCAATCGAGTCGAGCATTGAYCGAGCAAATCTCTAGTAGCTCGCGAGTAGTGTTGTTTCATTATCATYCCTAGAATAAATATTATTCAACTTGTGATACAATWTACGATAAAGATGGGGAATTTGAACACGTAACTTGATATTATACATACACAAATACTCAATTTTTACCACTAGGACAAAACATGTCGATCGGTAAACATATAGTCTTCTGAATAGGTAACTTTCTCACATATTATATTATTTATTTTTGAGTTTAGACGCTTAATTTTTTTTCAAGTTTTTTAAAAATAACTTTAGGGTTGATAATATTCTCAATAATTTGTTGAATTGAAAAAGTCCATATTACCGACATATCTAAACAATATGCATATCATTTGTGGCGTTAGGGATTTGGCCAAAGATTACTGGACCATGCGTCGAATATGTAGTTTGTTGAACAGTTTAGAGCTTAATAATAATGGCATAAAATAGTGGTCTTAGTGGACTCAACCACCACATATTCATCAGGAATTTTCCATAATGGCCTTATAAATTTATACTGCAACCACTTCTGAATGTATACCACTATGCAAATCACTGATAAATGATGAAATCCAATGGTGGAATAAACAAGTGTGGATTACTTATAAGCGCAAGCAAGCTATTATATCATGTTTTYGTCAGCTTATTTCAGCAATAAGTTTGGGTAAAAGYAAGTAAATTTCAGTAAAAATAAGTTTAATTTMGTAAAAACAAATCCAATAATGTTGTAAGAATAAGTTAAATCTTTAGGAAATTTGTTCAAATTAAGTAAACATATGCTCAATTGAGTAATAAAAAAGTTCAGTTTAATAGAAATAAGACACTGTTTCTTTGGACTTATTTCTATGGTACATAAGTTAAGTTAAGTTAATTAAGTTCAGTTAAGTTAAGTTAAGTTTAGTTAAGTTAATTAAGTTAAGTTAAGTTAAGTTAAGTTAAGTTAAGTTAAGTTAATTAAGTTCAGTTAAGTTAAGTTAAGTTCAGTTCAGTTACTTAACCTAATATCCTTCTCTCATAAAATATTCATTTCAGTTAAGTTAAGTTCAGTTCAGTTTAGTTAAGTTAAGTTCATTTCAGTTCAACTCCAATTAAGTCCAAAGAAACAGAACCTAAGTCTATTTCAACAAAATTCAGTTGACGAGAACAAGACCTTAGTTAATGTTAAAACCGTCTCATCATGTATAAGAAAAATGTGGATTGCCAAGCAAAACCTATTGATTTAAGATTACATTTAAAAAGATTTCTATTGAGTTAGGCACTGTTCTCGTCAACTTATTTAGATAAGTTCAGTTCAGAAAAAATAAATTCAGTTCAGAAAAAATAAACTCAGTTAAGTAGTAATAAGTTCAGTTCAGTAAAAATAAGACCAGTTCAATAGTAATAAGTTCAGTTTAGTAGTACAGTAAATTCAATCCTTAAAAAATTTGTTAAGGTTTCAGTAAAAATAACTCCAGTTCAGTACCAATAAGTTCAGTCCAATAAAAATAAGTTAAGTTCAGTACCAATAAGTTCAGTTCAATAAAAATAAGTTCAATTCGGTACTTATAAGTTCAGTTCAGTAAAAATAAGTTCAATTCAGTATAGTCTAAATAAGTTCAGTTTAACAAAATTCAGTTGACGAGAACAGGGTCTTAGTGTATAAAGTTATTATCTCTTAGCATGTGAGATAGGAAAAAATTGAAAAACGTAATAATATACTTCTTATRTAACGAAATAGATATTACACTCTAATAAAATACTTCTCACATATATTACCAAAGACATGTGGGATAAATTAAGTCAAGGTAATGAACAATCGATGCATGATGCAAGTACATACCAATATTTTGATCTATAGTAATTGAAGTATCTTTTGAATTGTATATATATATTGACGAGCAAAAAGAGTGGTCTTTAGTCTATGCCAATTGCAAGAGTGTTTACACTTACACATACATAACGATCGATATTTCGAGATTCTCTGTTTTCTAAAGAAATAGAAAACATTTTAAGCCATACGAAAATATGGGAATGGAGGACAAAGTCTTTTTGATGACTTTCCTTTCATTTTCATGCTAGGTGTAGACTTGTACTCGTAGGTTTTAACGTTCACATAGGCAATTTGTAAGTCGTCCATGCATGACTCAATTCTGCCAAAAGTCTAGTTGTCGAAAAGCCACCTTTAAAAAAAATAATATCTTAAATTATTAAACCGTTTAATAGCTATAAGGACGGAGATGAGAATTGACCACAGGATTTCTTGAAGCGGAARGGAAGCTTTAACCACTTAAATAAAATAAACTCTAAATTTAAACTCTAATCAAACAAAATAAGTGTTTTTTTAATCAAAGTCCCAAGTCAAGAAAAAAAAACAAACAGTTTCAAGAAACAAAAAAAAAAACACCAAAATTTTGGCTTGCAGTTTGGTTTAGGTGAAAAAACACCGAAAATCAAAAACAAATCTGTATTATTAAAAGAAATGTTGCTATTTCAAAATAAAAAAAAAACACCGAATTTTAAAAACAAATTATTTATAAAATGTATGTTTTCACAAGTTTTCCATTTTTAACAAACTTGCTATATGAAAATCTTCAAATATAAGCCAACATCCGTTATAACTCCGTCCAAGTTTATTTCTCCTAAAAAATCATTTTAATTTTTTTAATTTCTGAAAGTTCAAGGGTATTTTAAAAGGGATTAAAAATGTCATTAATATTTAAGTAAGAACGTATAATTGTGACAGTTCTTTTTAATATTTTATTTGTTTCCAAATAAAAGTGCAAAATAATACACCTATGTCGTGGAGTGGAACTGAGGGAGTAGTAGTCATGTATTCATGTTTAACGCAACTTGGCAGATGAATTATGTATTTATGTATTCATGTATTCATATATAGTGTCTCATTCTTAAGTCAATGCTTTTACTTTTCTTAGTCTTTCTTTCATCTTTTAAGGGAACTGATATCCGCACAACACCTATTGTTATTTACACATTTTTTAATTTGAGTATTAACGCACATTGATATACTATTTATTGATGCGCGGATAACAAAATAAAGCTGTGCGATATCAGATTATCAGCTCCATCTTTCATAGTGTAGTAATCGGGTAATGATACACATACATACACTTGATGTATGTAGTCCACCATATACACAAAGTATGTGTAAGCAATTCATTGGATAATTTTTGTAGGTTGAATTTTTATTTTATTTTTACTTTACGCTTTGTAAAATGCTCCTTTGTAATTAGTTGATACACTTAGTCACATACACTTTGTGTATGTGTATCATCTTTGTTCCTACCCCCTCCCTTACAGTGGGTCCCCTTGCTCCTAAGGGATGGACCCTTCAATAGTGAAGTTACCAAAATGCCCTTCCAAGTGTGAAAGTACGATTGTACACTCACAGGGGAATTATAGTTCCTCCATTAGAAGGAAATCTCTTTAAAAGTACACTTTATTGTCCCACATCTATATATATCTATATATACTAATACTAAATCAATCCCCACCTTCTAAGTTTTTATTATAGAAGATATTGTTCATGTGTTTTAGTGAGAAACTACACTCAAGTATAAGAAATAAAAGAATTTGGGGAACGATAGCTTGACACTCTGACGTGGCCTTCCTTGCGTTTACTTCTGATCCCTGAGAAATGGCTACTGTATCTGCACTTCCCTGGATAGCATTAACAAGAAGATTACTGAGGAAAATGTGACCTAAAAGCCCATCCTAATGCTATAATATTCAAACATAAAGAAGAATTCCAAAACTCGCAAGAATAAGTCAAAGCTATACAATATGACTTGAAAGTTGAGAATTATACGTCCTTAATCTTTTTAATAAAGGTTTGAAAGGGTTGATGCTGTCTTCTATTCCTTCAATGTGGAATGTAGCAACGCGGTAAATCTTATAATATTCTGCAAATTAATATTAGGAGATAAGTACAACTGTATTTACAGGGATTCTTCTATTCGTAGGAACTGTACCTTCCCAAGGCTAGAGGGATAAACGTGTACCTTACATCACATTTGGTAAGCTGAATTGACTGAGAATGTATAAACACTTCATTGTTGAAGGGATCCATCCTCTATAGGGAGTTAAGAGGGCCCACCTTAAAGGTGAGGGGGGATCGCACTATAAGGCCGGGGGTAGGAACAATTAGCCCCAACGTTTGATGTTAATCTGAACCTGGTGAGGGTCAAAGCGTCAAGCGGAAACGTCAAGTCCCTTCGAGGTGTGCACTTCGTGTTGGGTTTTAGGCAACATAACGGTTAGTGCTATTATACGATGGGTATAGACCATCCCCCCCCCCCGTTGTTCCTAAAGGGGTGTCTTTTTAGACTACTCTAGGGCCAAGGTTTCGGTGAGCCTGTGTATATCCCGAAGGTACAACCTCCGGGACATAGCCATGTTGGCCTCTTTGCTGAGGGCTTAGTGAGCCTCGTGAGACCCGAAGGATGAACCCTTCGAGTATCTCTAGGGGATGCTAAACGTCTGCGTGCTGAATGGTTGTACGGCGCCAGATTGAACTAGTGCTGGTTCGTAGGGGCTGCCCTCCAACCTTTGGGTGAGTAGGTTACCCTGCTCAATGAGAGCTTGAGCTCCTACCGAGTGGATCGGTGTCATTCGAGCTAGGGGTATCAGGATGGGCGAGGAATGGTTATCCTCTCAGCCAGAGATAAATGGTCGCCTGCTGTGGGACAACAATGCCGAGTCCCTCTCGGGGTTGGCCTGACATACACCTCTTCCTGATTGACCAATTGCAGGCGTTTGGTGCTAAGCGCATAGAAATATCTCGTGCTCAACTATGACTTGCTACCAGTCGCCACAGACGGCAACCAAATTTGTCTTGTACTGTATTCTTTTTTAGTAAGGAACTACAATTGAGTAACAAAAATAAAAGAAATTTGGATGCAAGTTGCACGTTGATCGTGGTCTATTCCTTGGTTTTTCGAGCCTGAAAATACCTTATCCTCCTCCCTGAAACCCTCCAAGGAAAAGCAAGAGTCAGTAACTGAAAGAAAGGGATTCCAAAACTTAAGAATAAGCAAGTCAAAGCTTGATTATATTTGAAGAGTTTGAGAAAAGACACAATGAGTATCTAACTACCAACTCATTTTTTATAGGTTTGAAAATGTTTAAAGCTACTTGTTTATTCCTTCAATGTGGGACTGTGGTAATAACTTTATACTTCAACTAGATTAATTCCGTGCGATGCACGACTTTATTAAATTTATTTGTAAATTTTGTTTATAACCAAAATTTGTTTATATTTATGATGGACATATAATACTTTTTTTTGCAACCTAATTGGATAATACCTCTAAAAAACCAATTGAATAATACAAAAGAATGATGTAATTATCATATGATTTGTAATAATTTATACACAATGAAAAAATATTTTTTTTATCCTTTTTGTCAATAAAAAATGTAATTTATACATAATAGTTGAAAATAATAAATGTATAAGTTTTTTTATCTCAAGCAAGTTAAGTATGAAGAGAATTAGAAGAGTTAGTATCAATTGTTAAGATCCACTTAAATTTTCGAAGCACATTAATTAATTTATATCCAATTATTTTTTTATATATCAATGCAATCATTAATTACTTGAGTTGGGAGGGAAATTTGGAGGGAAAACTTAGAAGGTGGGGATGATTTAGTATTATAGTATATATTATAT
>SNQN01003650.1:6459-21737 GCA_008642245.1 Bassia scoparia | reverse complement strand
GGATACAAGGTGCACGTTGATGTGGTCATTCCTTGGTTTTCGAGCCTGGAAAATACCTTATCCTCCTCCCTGATACCTCCAAGAAAGCAAGAGTCAGTAAACTGAAAAAAGATTCCAAAAACTTAAGAATAAGCAAGTCAAAGCTTGATTATATTTGAAGATTGAGAAAAGACACATGAGTATCTAACTACCAACTCTTTTTTTATAAGGTTTGAAAATGTTTAAAGCTACTTTTTATTCCTTCAATGTGGGACTGTGTAATAACTTTATACTTCAACTAGATAATTCCCGTGCGATGCACGACTTTATTAAATTTATTTGTAAATTTGTTTATAACCAAAATTTGTTTATATTTATGATGGACATATAATACTTTTTTTTGCAACCAATAGTTATAATACCTCTAAAAAACCAATTGAATAATACAAAAGAATGATGTAATTTATCATATGATTGTTAATAATTATACACAATGAAAAAAATATTTTTTTTATCCTTTTTGTCAATAAAAAATGTAATTTATACATAATAGTTGAAAATAATAATGTATAAGTTTTTTTATCTCAAAGCAAGTTAAGTATGAAGAGAAATTAGAAGAGTTAGTATCAATTGTTAAGATCCACTTAAATTTTCGAAGCACATAATTAATTTATATCCATATTTTTTTTTATATATCAATGCAATCATTAATTAACTTGAGTTGGGAGGAATTTGGATGGTTTGTAATGTATAATGTCTTTATGAGAAGAATGAATGCAGTGTTTGTGTAAGACTACAAGTCAATAAGAAAATTAACATTCTATGTCCAAGATCGATATTGTACGGAAAAGGTTTTTAGAAGGAAAAAGAAGTGATAGATTTTTAGAAAGAGAAGGAGTAGTTTTTCTTTAACCAAATCCAATTTGATTAGCATGTTTTTCTTTAGTCCAAAAACTCTAAAAAAAAAATCATGTTTTTCAGCTCCCAAAAAAATCAAAACACTTATTAAATTACCAAAGTTTAAAGAACTTTATAGGTTTTATTCGAATACTAAAAAAACACTTCAAATATCTTCAAATGAATTGAAGTTCTTCTTCAAATCACTTTTCAATTAAGTATAAATAAACATATTTGAATACACTGCGATATAGCAATCAAGCATGGATACATACTGGGTAGAATCCATTACCATTAAATGCCCCTAAGTGGAACAATGAGTGTCCGGACACCCACCCCAAAGGGGTTTACCCATAAACTTATACATATTAAATGTAAACAACGATTTAGACTAAAACAAATAAAATAAAAGGTAACCGAGAAATCAAAATGAAAGATTTTCTTTGTTGCACCGATCCTAAAGCTATTTGCAAGGCACATGAAATTATTTAAAACACAATTGAAATGTTTTAGAACACACTTGATATAATATGGGACATAAGGTGGTTTAGTGGACTGCCATCAGGTTCGATTCACAATTTCTCTAAACTTGCACTTGTTTTCACTCATCATTTCATGGCAAATCGCCAAGAGAGAAAAAGTAGCATCCATCTGGAAAAGATTCAACAGCGGCGTAATGAAAGTTTACGAAGCTATGTTAAGCGTTTCAACAATGAGAATTTGCAAATCCCTGGTTTAACAGACCAAGTGGTCTTAGACAACTTCTATAGKGGTTTGAGTGATGACAGTGTCTTCAAGTTTGACATGGTTCGTAAGAAATGTCAAGAATTAAATAAGATTCTCCGCGAAGTGGAAGCCTTTATTCAYGCAGAAGAAATTTTTTCTATCCCCAAACCAAAGGAAAAATATCCCCCCTCATCTTCCAAGCCCTCCCATGGCCAAAACCAACTTCAACGAGGCCATGGAAACGACAAGAAAAGGTCTGGGACTTGGAATATTGAAGAAAAAGATTCAWCCAAAAGGGTGGGAAATCGGAAGAAGAGAAAGTTCAATTAGACTCCTACGGTTGAATATACCAAAGATCTTTTCAAAGTGTACAAAGAAGTTAGAAAAAAATGTGAGCATCGAGGATCCCCCTCCAATCAAGACAGAATTAGAATCAAGGGACAAATCCAAATACTGCCAATACCATAAGGATGTTTGTCATGTCATGGGAGATTGCTTCACAATTCAGAGAACCATGGATCGTTTAGCACATCAAGGAAAGGTGAAGAAACATTTTATCAAACGATTCTTGAAAAACCCTCATCCAAAGATGATGCCCCAAATGGTGAACATTTTGACTCAAGTATAGTTCACATGATATCTGCAGGGTTTGCGGCTGGAGGACCTACTGTTGAAGGTCAAAGAGATTATGCACGAAATCTGCCACAAGTTATGGTTCTTGATAAGGAGGAGGGAGACGTGTTCCYTGATGTCCTCATCTGCGAAAAGGACCGTGGGGAGGTAAATACCCCTCACGACGATCCTTTCGTGGTAGAGATGAAGGTAGCGAATAAACGAGTCCAACGAATCCTCATTGACACATGAAGCTCCTCTGATATCATTAGCTTTGAATGCTCCCAAAAGCTTAAGTACAATGATGATGACCTTGTCCCGTGTCATAATCCTATCATGGGATTTGGCGGAGGGGTGATTTAGCCAGTGGGCACTGTGGTTCTTCCTCTCCGAATGGGAAAGGAAGATAAGTGTAGGCACATGAAGGTAAAGTTCCTAGTGGTTGAAAACATGATGGCCTACAATGTCATCCTTGGCCGACCTACTTTAAATGCTTCCAAGTCTGTTGTAGTCACACATCTCATGTTGAT
The DNA here is from genome assembly GCA_008642245.1 of Bassia scoparia. Taxonomy (NCBI): domain Eukaryota; kingdom Viridiplantae; phylum Streptophyta; class Magnoliopsida; order Caryophyllales; family Amaranthaceae; genus Bassia; species Bassia scoparia. Next base: position 18,993 of record SNQN01003650.1, on the reverse strand, counting down.
GAAGTTTGTATGCAATGATKGAAAGGTAGGAACTATCTATGGAGATTGGCAAGTTGCCAGAGATTATTATCTTACCACTGTCCGGCCACTTGCTGGGGGCAAGGATAAGGAAGCAACGGACCCTTCGAGACAAAGAGTCCAAAAGAAGAGAAAGGCGAGGGAAGTGCTATTGGTACATGGCGTTCATTAGGAAGCCATGGCGATCCATGGGTAGTTTGCTTCCATCTCTCGTCCTGAGCTAGGCGGTCAGCAGGAAGACTTTTCCATAGATCCCACCTCACCAGAGAGAACGGTTAAGGTTGGCGAAGCAATGAGTGATGTAATAGGCCAGGAAGTAAAAAATTTKCTAAGGGAATATAAAGATGTCTTCGCCTTCTCGGCGGAGGAATGCYAGGGTTGGATCCAAAGATCGCCCAACATAGCTTAAATGTTGACCCCACAATCAAACCTGTCAAACAGAAGAAACGAAATGGGGGCCAGTGCGTAGTAAGGCAGCTGATGAAGAGGTCAAGAAGCTTCTTGATGTTGGATTCATTTGTCCATGCCAGTACCCGGAATGGGTAGCAAATGTCGTGTTGGTTCCTTAGAYAAATGGGGCATGGAGAATGTGCGTGGATTATAYCGACCTCAACAAAGTTTGTCCTAAGGACAGTTTCCAACTTCCCAAGATTGACAAGCTAGTAGATTCTACAGCGGGGCACGAGGCTATGAGCTTCGTAGATGCTTATTTAGGATTTCACCAAATCCCTCTCAAGGAGGAAGACCAGGACAAGACAGCCTTTGTCACTGATAATGGGTTGTATTGTTACAAGATAATGCCATTTGGCTTAAGAAATGCCCCTACAACCTTCCAAAGATGTGTAAACACCATCTTTGCTAAGCAGCTTGGAAGGAATGCAAAAKCCTAAATTGATGACATGATCATTAAAAGCAAGAAGAAAGAGGACCATGCAAAAGATCTAAGGGAGACCTTTGAAACGCTACGCCATTTTACGATGAAGTTGAATCCAAAGAAATGTGTGTTTGGGGTGACGACTAGGAAGTTCTTGGGATTTCTGGTAGATGAAAGAGGTATTAAAGTTAACCCTAACAAAGTAAAGTCTATTCTGGATATGCAATCACCGCGGAATGTGAAAGAAGTTCAAAGGTTAACAGGGTGCTTGGCAGCGCTGGGAAGGTTTCTCTCCAAGTGTGGAGACAAATGCCAGTATTTCTTCAAGGCTATTAAGAAGAGCGCCAAATTTGAATGGAGCGAGGAAGCCAAAGTGGCCTTCGTTAAACTYAAGGAACATCTTCATTCTCTTTGTAGACTTGTGAGCCCCATGGAAGAAGAAATGTTATACATGTATCTCTCACTGTCGGAGCATGCAGTCTCAACAGTGTTGGTGGCTGACAGGGAGGGCACCCAACTACTGGTTTACTTTGTAAGCCATGTCATACAGGGAGTTGAGATGCGCTTTGCTACCGCCGAAAAGTTTGGCTTAACACTCATGATGGCTAGTAAGAAGCTCCGCCCGTACTTCACAGCTCATAAGATTGTAGTATACATTGATCAACCCATCAAATAACCAATGACCAAGCTGGAATCGTCGAGAAGAATGTTGAAATGAGCTATAGCACTGAATGGTTTCAAGCTTGAGTTTGAGCCGAGGAAAGCCATAAAGGGCAGGCCTTGGCAGATTTCATTGTGGAGTTGACAAGACCTCCCCCATTCGAAACATCAAGCGATGTATGGACACTTTTCGTGGATGGGTCTTCCACTCAAAATGGCTGTGAGGCAGGGATCTTGTTTAAATCCCCAGAGGGGAATACTTTTGAGTACTCTATGATATTCAAGTTCCAAACGTCRAACAATGAAGCAGAGTATGAAGCCATGGTGGCTGGAATCAAAATGTGCAAGGCTKCTTGGGCAAGGAAAGTAGATGTTATGTCTGATTCTCAACTTGTTGTTAGTCAAGTGAACGGAGAGTATGAGGCAAGAGATGAAAACATGATCCGATATCTGGAAATGGTAAAGAAAGAGGTTGAAGGTCTTGACCAATTCCACCTGGTGCAAGTCCCAAAATTGGAAAATAATCAAGCTGATGCTTTGTCCAAATTGGCCAGTTCAACAACGGGAGACTCTCCAAGGTCTGTTTTTTGGGAAGTGAAAAGTCGGAGAAGCATCGATGAACTAGAGGAAATCCACTTCATTGACCGAGGGGACACTTRGATGGATGAGATTATTGAGTACAACACAAATGGTATTCTTCCACTCGACCTCCAAAGGGCTAAGTACGTGAAAGCACGAGACTCCTGGTTTGTTTATTGGAACAGTCAGTTGTACAAGAAGTCTTTCTCCCACCCCCTTCTCAAATGYATTACACCCGAGAAGGGGGCAGAAGTGTTGAAAGATATTCATCAGGGGCAATGTAGATCACACATTGGAGCCAGGGCCTTGGCAGAAAAGACTCTTCGCACCGGTTACTATTGGCCTTCACTACGGAAGGATTCCTTTGAACTCGTAAAGAAATTTCAAAAGTTTCAAATCCATGGAAATCTTCATCAAAGACCTGCAAATCTTCTATCACTTGTACATTCGCCTCTACCTTTCGCCAAGTTGGGGTGTGGACATCTTGGACCCTTTTCCCCAAGCTGCAGGGCAAAAGAAATTTTGATCGTTGTGGTGGATTAATTCACTAAATGGGTCGAAGCGGAACCAATGCGAAATATAAAAACCCCATATGTGAAAATCTTTCTTTGGATAAACATCATCACTATATTTGGATTACCACAATCCATAGTCTTTGACAACGGTCCACAGTTCAACTCCAGCGTTCTGACAAATTGGCTATCGGATTAGGGCATTAATGCACACTTTGCGTCGGTGGCCCATCCCCAGGCTAATGGGCAAGTTGAATCCTTTAACAAGATCAAGTACAATGGCTTAAAGAAAAAAYGGGACAATGCGTTGAACCCTAGTTTTGATGAATGAACAACAACAAAAAGCAAACTCATGTGTTTTGTATATGATGTGTGTGTTAGATGTGATTTACTGGAAATAAGTTTTTAAAGCCTTAATGGAGTAAAAGGATCATCCAAGAGTGGAAAGTGAGTTCCTGTGGCTTTGAAGATTTAAGAGTTCATGGAAGAAACTCAAGAGCAAGGAACTCGAGTCCCTTGAAGAACTCAAGACTCAAGATCTACTGGTGGAATCATCAGGGTATAATAAACTTAGGATTTTATATTTTAGGTTTATCGTAAATTTGGCATTAATGTGTGGAAGTTTGGCTCAATAAGATATAAGATATATAATCAGGTTTAATAAGTTAATTTTACTAAAAGGTATAAATTAAGGTTGGTACTAAAAAGATATCTTTATGAAATAAATAAATCTTAATTAATTAAGTTTTCGAATAAAATCTTTTTTGTACTTTACTAGTTTTATCTTGTTAAGTTTAATTTATGAAAATATGTTTTTATATCTTATGTATTTTAAACGGATTAAAATAGTGGAGTTTGGAAAATATCACTTTAACTGGTTTTGAGAAATTTAAGGAAGTATTGACTTGATGAGCAAGGAAAAATHAGTTGAGAAAAATAAGGAACAGCTATGATGAACTAAAGATTAAGAACGTGGGAAGTGAACTTGCATGTTAAGTTCCACTAAGGCATTATCTCCTACATAGTAGGAATTAGTGCATAGTGGACATACTGCTTGATTCCCACGCATAAACTTCATCTATAAATACAGAAAAATAAATCCGTTTTAGACACACTTGAGCAAACAAAAGAAATTGAGTCATTCTAACACACAAGTGCCAAATAAGTTTTAGTTTACAATCGAGTTGTAATTGCTTCAAGTAGAGTTGTTGCTTGAAGAGGACTTTGAGTGTTRTATCTCAAAGGGGGCTTTGGGTTGAGAGTTAATCCAGAGAGGCTTGTAAGAGAGTTGAGCTTGCAAGAGTTTAAGTGCTCAATCAACAGAGGGGTTRGTTGAGAGGCTTTCAAGTTCGAGAGGAACTTGAAAGAGGTCTTAGATTGTTCTAGGTGTTGTATCCAAATAATCTAAGAAGAAATCCTGTGTGGTATCAGGTCACAGTTTTATCTCTTGACAAGTTGTCAAGGAGAGTTTGTGTTAGTGAAACTTGCATCTCGTGTTTCTTTGCTTTCTRAGTTTTTAATTCCGCAAAAAGTTTAAGTTCCCTTAAGTTACAATTCACCCCCCTCTTGTAACATTCAGTAGATCCAACACAATGCTAAGGGGTTGTGGGTAGAAAAGCTCTATAACGTTTTATGGTCCGTTAGAACCACTATMAAAAATTCAACTGGTGAGACTCCGTTCACGTTGGTCTATGGGACAGATGTCGTACTCCCTATTGAGATGTATGAACCAACATTAAGAGTGATGTTATATTTGGAAGAAGGAAATTAGGAGGCAATAAAATATAATCTCGACCTAATACTAGAGGCGAGGGGCAACGCACTCTACGCCAACAAATTTACAAGCTCCGAATGTCTAATGATTATAACAAGCGGGTGAATCACAGGCTGTTACAACTGGGTGATCTAGTGCGCGCTATGAAAGATGGAATCTACTGGTCGAGCCAAGGAAGAAGGCGAATTGACCTCGAATTGGGAAGGTCCATACAAGATATGTGAAGTACTTCGTGATGGAACTTACAAGTTGGAAGATGAAAATGGTCATCGATTAACCTATCCTTGGAATGCAGATAATTTGAAGAAATACTATGCCTAGAATGCAAGTGTAAGCATATTATCAAGCAATGGCCAAATGGCACCTCAACCTTGTAACTTTTGAGGTGAATTAAGATTGAATGAAAGCCTTCAATACTGTTAACTTCAAACTGTTGTGTTTCAACAGGGGAAATACCCCTCCTTAGAGTATGTGATTACCTCTCAAAATGAGGGCAGGGTTTTATCAATATTAGAAAGGTAATTAATCTTTTTATTAAATGATAGGATTGTGAAGGATCAAGCGATCCACAGAAAATGGGAATTCAATTAAATCAATTAAGTCTATAAACCTGACTTCTAGGAAAAGTGGTTAAGGTATATAAGGGAAGGGCAAAATCCCCTAAATACACACGAAGGACAAATGTCCTTTAATCTGCGAAGGGCAAGAGCCCCTAAATTCGCGAAGGACAAACGTCCTTAAACCTGCGAAGGTAAAGAGTGTCCCTCTATTCTCGAAGGACAAACGTCCTTAAACMTGCAAAGGGCAAGRGCCCCTAAATTTGCGAAGGACAAACGTCCTTAAACCTGCAAAGGGCAAGGGAACCTGAATTCGCGAAGGCAAGACGCGAAGGACAAGAGTCCCTAAATTCGCGAAGGACAAGTTTTCCTTCCCTTAATCAAAAGATGTACTCAAACCCCAAGTTTAAGGGCAATCGGTATGATTGATTGACTTGGCACCCCTACTAGGTCCCAAGTCAATCAATTCTTTCAATACTCTAAACTTGGTGATTTCGCATCAAGCAACCTGAATAAGGGTCAATGGGATTTTGCGAACTTACACTCTAGTGTAGGTGCCTGTTTTTCTTCACAAAAATATACATGCAAATGGGATTTTTTTGCAAACTTACACTCCAGTGTATGTGTTCATCTTTCTTCGCACAATGTTGGTACACAGCAGAAAACTTGCGAAGAATACTACATTTATACTTCATGAAATCCTTGATTTGGTTATGTATCTCTTCGCAATTAATAAAATATTGCGAAGACATAACGGGGGGAAAGTATATGTATAGACAGAAAAAGATGCRAAGGAAACACACAAAAATAAATGCACAAAGTATAAACAATGACATTTCAATGGTCAAAGTGACCAATGAATAAATAGAATGGTTAAATAGTAGGAGGTGACATCGCACCCCCAAATATGTCAAATGTCGAAGGTGGCGAAGCACCCAAATGTTATGTTACAAAAAATGACAAGTGAAAGAGGTGGCGAAGCACCTAAATGTTAGATTACAAATTTTCAAAAAAAGATTGTCAAATGAAACACAAGAGAGACAATACAAAAGCTRAAATGAAAGAAAGAATGCTGAAAGCTTTATGCCTCATCGTCATCTTCGAACACATAGACGAACGAAAGAGCTGGCTTCTCGGGTCTCGATGAAGGCATCTTGTCGATGCAGGCACACTCCTCGACGTAGTTGAGGCGCTCTTCAAGAACTGCGAAGGGATAATCATCCTTGATGGGCATATGTTCCCATGTCTCCACAATTAGAGCTCTCATCTCCATTATGCCCTTCTCCTTTGCCTCGGTCACCTTCGTCTTAACTTCCTCTTTCAAGGAAGAATGTTCTATTTGAAGACTAGTGAGGGCATTCGCAAATGTAGAGGCTTCCTCCTTCGCMAGACGAAGCTCTTCGACATATTTTCTCTTCATTTCTTCTTCCAGCTTCGCCTGGTTAACTTCCATCTCGACCTTCACCTTCGCAGCTACTGTTGCATCAAACYTGCTCTTCTCCTCTACAGCCGACTTTGCCCTAGCTTCTTTCAGACTTAGAATCTCGTCCTTGACCTTCTTGTATGCTCGAAGGACCTTGGAGTAGTTTGAGTCTCAAAAAGCTCATTCGACAATCTCTAGTTGGCTTCGGAGTTGTCTAGAGCGATGRCGGAGGATTGTTGGGCAAGGTAGCCACTGGCTTCTTGATACAATAGCTCTTTGTACTTTGCCTCCCTATGATAGTGATGGATTGCCTTCGCAAGTCCGTCAACCCTCATCATGGCCTGCAAAGAGAGATGCATGGTTAAAACCAAAAATGAAAGTTAAGAAAATATGACTAAGTATGAAAAGTGCATTACCTCAGCCAAGCAGCCTTCTATGGCTCCAGTAGAACCTTCGTCCAAGCCTCGCAATGTATCCAGATACTCTGGTGGTGGAGCACACTTCACCATTTTATTGATCATTTTCCTCTTGCGAGGAGCAGGGAAGTTCTGCGAAGCTCGGAGGTATCGCTCATCCTCCTCTTCGATCCAAGTAGCATCCTTCTTCTTATCGTTGGACAAGCATTGGCTAAGTTGGGATGCTTATTGGCGAAAGTATGCTTCATCCCACGATGGATTCTTTATCGGGCTTTTGGCACCGCAGGGCGTGCAGCCCTAGGGAAAGGAGGAGATTACCAGCGAGGGACGACATTGTCATCGTCGATATTGAACTTGGTAAAGTCAATATGCTCGATATCATCCACATACTCATTGGTGTGAAGAAGGTCTGCTGAAACCTTCGTTGCGACGACTTCAACTTCGTCGCCGTTACCTTCATGTCCACGTACTTTGCATATTCATCGTTAGACGAAGGTCAGGTGTGATTGATGTTTCTGTGTCATCACTAAAACTCATAGGAATTTGGAGGAATGAAGGGAGTTATTGGGAACTCTTAGACTCACTCATAGGTTTGCGCATAAAGAAAAGGCTCACAAGGGTCACCGACGAAGGGAACCTTGCGAAGAGGAGAAACTGAGAGGTTTTCATTGTTTGCCGAAGGGCCAGTCCGTCTGCGAAGTTGACTTCCTCTTTGCCCCAACATGCTCTCCGGTGGACTTAGACACCTGTTGGCAGAAAGCTCTACCCGCCTCGCTGGATCATCTGAACCACCTCCCCAATTCGGGCGAAAGCATCCTCTTCTTCGGATCTTGAACCACTATCGAAGACTTTGGGAAGATTCTGAAACAATAAAGCAAAATTTCTAAGTATAAGAGATTTACCAAGGAAGAATGCAAAGTTGCTACTTCAGAGCTCATTACACTTCTCCTTCACCAAATGGACGAGGGAAGATGCGAAGCTGCACTTCAGATCTCATTACACTTCCCCTTCTCCAAATGGCCAAGGAAAGATGCGAAGCTGCACTTTAGAGCTCATTACACTTCTCCTTTGCCAAATGGCCGAGGGAAGATGCGAAGCTGCACTTCAGAGCTTATTACACTTCTCCTTCGCCAAATGGCCAAGGGAAGATGTGAAGGTGCACTTCARAGCTTGACACACCTCTCCTTCGCCAAATGGCCATAGAGAGATGCATTCATAAATTCTACGAACGAAAACTAGAGCAAGAACTGTAGTGTACGTTCGCAAGAACCCAAGATTAAAGTTTCTGATGCCTTTGCATCAATATTTATAGAAAAAGTTCTGCGAACGGAAGCCAGAGCAAGCTTTGTAGTGTACGTTCGCAAGAACCCATGGTTAGAGGTTCTGAGGCCTTTGCATCAACATTTAAAAGAAAAGTTTTGCGAAGATAAACTAGAGCAAGCTCAGTAGTGTACGTTCGCAAGAACCCACAGAAGATACGAAGCCCAGGCTCATCCTGATTAGGAGACATTGCGAAGGGACAATAACATAAGCTCTGAGGTGTACGTTCGCAAGTTCCCCCTATCAAGCACAAAGGTGAGTAATAAAACTTCCAAGGGTGAAAACTGCGAACAGATACTAAAGGAAGTTCTGAAGTGTACCTTCGCAGGTTCCTCCTCTAGTACTCTGAAGCAAGAAAATATATGGGAAAGGAGACTCACCGCACGGTCCTTGTTTTTATCCTTCAAATATTTGTATCTCGCTTCAGCAACGAGAGCATCGTATTCATTTGCGGACATTTTGCCTTTCTTGAGATTTGGGAAACGATTATATGCTGCAATTGCGAAGAGAAAGAAGATACGAAAATTAGCCAAGAGAAGACATATGGTACTAAACAAAGTAAAAGCGAAGCTACCTATTTCATCCCTGATGTCATCGTGTAGGGAGAAAGCCATTAAAAAGTCCTTATTGACGAAGAACTTGTAGAAAGGGAGCCAATACTTCGGAATGAAGTCCTTAGTAGTGTCATCGCTAAGGACCACCGACTTGGCRATGAAGTATTTTAATTGTTTCTCTTTGCCTTMAGAAAGGGTTCCCAGTTCGTGAAAACTAACTAAATTAGGGGTCCTTGTCCAAGCAAAAAAAATCTTAGCAGCACCTTCATCGACGGTGTGAACGTAGAAGAAATTGGTCTTCYAAACATTAAACTTGTTTGGTTTGTCGAAGGTTGTCATGTACCCTTCGCAATTTGCGATTTGATACCAGCCATATAAGCACTTATTAATTTTGCTCAAAGTGTGCATTCGAATAAATACACGAACCGATGGGTAGTACCATCTCGCTTTGCAAGTTGCGAAGTACCCAAAACATGTACCCAGAAGTAGGGCGTCAATTGTGAAAGGCCTATCATTCCATAGGCTTAAAGTAGGTGAAAAATAAATCTCCTAATGGGGAGTCTAAGTCCAAGGTTAATGACGTCCTTATAAATGGCGAAGTGTCCTTCAGGAGCGTCAATTATTCTATCTTCCTTCTTGGGGACCACAAGTTCCAAGCCTAGACCTCTTACCTCAATAAGGGCACTATACTCCGCCAGATGCAAAGATAGTTCCTGTATCCATCCCTCGTTAACCACGAAGGATTCCGGACTAGGGTATTCGCGAGTCCTCGAAGGCACTGGGGGTTTCGGTGGAGGAGGATCTATTAAAACGTCATCAGTAGAAACGTCCAAGTCAAATGCTTCGGGAATTATGGCTTCTTGATCTTCACTCTCAGCCTGCGAAGACGAAGGCTCGAATCCAACCGTCTCATCCCTTTCGCTTCTAGAAACACCTGGAACCCAGGCAGTCATTTTAACTCTTCGCATCGTGAATTCCTGCACAGGGAGTGTAGCTGGAGTTGGGCATTTATTGTGTAAAGGTTTGCAAGTATAATATTGGGGAATCGAAGAACCCTAGGTCTCAACAGATCCTAGAGATGTTAGCCTGGGCTCTTTGAAGCCCCCAACATCCGACTTATTTGGACTCGAAGAAGAAGACGAGGCCATTGATTATTACTATATAAGAAAGAATGAGAAAATAAAAAAAATGGAAGGGAAACTATACCTTAACCGACGAGTAGTGTCTAAGAAGTCTGCAACTGTAGAACTGAATTAAATCGTGACGTACATCTCGAAATCCACGATCAAGATTAAAGTTTTTAGTTTTAACCTAAGGTTTGTTGTTTCACATATCCTTTCTAGTTTATATATATATTATTATATATAATATATATAATATATATATATGATATATATATATTATATAATATATATATATATATATATATATAATATATAATATATATATATCATATAACATATATATACATAAAATATATAACATATAAGATACATATATACATATATATATACATATATATTATATATATAATCTAATAATATATATATATATATATGTATATATATTATATATATATATATGTATATAAGATTAGGATCAAATAAGAAGAATCTATAAAATGAGAGCGTGAGAAGCAATCTTGATGGTGGATTTTGAATTGGAAGGTCAAGATTTATTTCACTTAAAAAAGTAAATGTCATATTTATACATGAAATGTGCATATTTTATACATAAATGTGCATAATTCATAAAGAATGACATTCATGGAAAATCGTTGCACATTCACATTAAAAACTATGCACATCCTACCGTCATTTAAAAATCAAGGACCAAATTGCTTCTTCACGGCTCTCATTTAAGGTTCCTTCATTGGATTTCCTCAACCTATTAATAATATTATATATTATATATATATAATAATAATAGTAATATATTATATAATATATAATATATATATATATATATATATATATATTATATATTATATATAATACATACTACATTTGTCCCTCCATAAAGTAATGATAAACTTAAACTATACCTCAATGCAATTGTCGTCCAATTCTAAAAACATACAACCTTAAACAATCTCTAGAATTTCGATTTGCAAAGCCGAAACTCTTTTCTTGCCTTAAAGTAACCCTTAAAAATAAGTTTTAATTTCAATTGATTTTAACTTATTTTAAATTTTTTCTATAATTTTTCGCGATTTTCTAAGCATTTTTGTCAATTTTCGGAATTTCAACAATTAATTAATTTCGATAATTAATAAATTATGAAACAATTCCATAATTCAAAAATTCGACACAATGCACATATTTTTTCAAGGGAAAGTTTTCATATTTTTCCATAATTTTTTGAAGTTTGTAAAAACATTATGAGTCCTAAGCAAAAACATGCACCCGAGGAAAACGCTCCATATCGAAGCTTTGGTTCAAGCCGAGCTGGGCCCACAAAATATCTCCCCAAATCAATCAGTGATTTTGTGTCAAAATTGCTTGATCAAATACAAATCAAATGATCATTATTTCAATTTATATATACACAATCTCAAAAAACGCAATGGAAAATCACCAAAAATGTCACAAGAACTGGCCAATTGGCCGCATTTTGCCTAATTGCGCCATAGCTTTTGGTCCTATAAATTAGCCGACACCTTATGAACTTAGGGCCCATACTTCCCTCATAATACGTCATGACCGACATAGTGATTCTCACACTCTCTCTTGTCATACTCTCGCCTCTCTTCCCAAAAAACTCTCAAGGAAACTCTTTCAAATTCAATACACACTCAAAAACATATTCAATACACATTCAATCAAGAATTAAGGCATTGAGAAAGAATCATTCGAGGAGTATTCGACCACACTTTTGGCTATAACCGAGAGGCTAAAAAAATTTCATAGAACTTCTCTCCTTCTTCTCTTTCTTCTTATATTATCTTTAATTATTGCTTTTTTATCACTTTATAATCATGTAACATTGAATAATCAACTAATGACATCAATTTAAAATGTAAATAAATATCTTAATTTGTTTTCAATCTTGATTTCTATATATTGTTCAATACTAACTTTTCTTGATGTTTTCTCATGTGCAATAGCACTTTGCAAGACATTTCGATTTCAAATCTAACTAATGTTTGCGTTGTCTTTATCTTGAAGGAAGTCGTTGGGCAAGTCATTCTTCCTTCCTCATGTATTCTAAGTCTGTTATACTTGTACATACTTCTCCATCAACCATTAATTTTGCTAATTAAAGACAGACGATTTTGATTGACACGCCTAATAAGTATAATTCGATTTAGCAATAGGGCTGTATTAAGGTATCTCATTTGTGTTAAATTCGTCAACCTTAATTCAAAGAAGTTACTAATTAAGTTAATAGTCATTTCTATTTTCAATAATTTGCGAGAACAGCATTTCCTATTATTACATGAGCAATAGAGTGGATCAAACCTTATGAGACCATTCTAGGTAGTTATTTGTGTGTTCAATGTTTGCGGATGGGTCGACTATTTGTGCACATATGGAGAATCTGATGACAACCTTTATGATAGTGAATTTTAGGGGTGTAACGACAGCTTTATGACTTGCCGCGTGTGTGTATGTGTGCACATGACTTGCTTCCTATTCACCCTCGTCCATCCGCTCTGAATCCATGAATTATCTTGGATGTGTGAACGACCTAACATGAGTTCCTTCGTCTGCTTATGCAATAATGCACGGTAAACGTAGGATGCGCAGGCATCCAATAGCCAGAGGGAATGTGAAGGTGGCTACATATCTGATTCGTAGTGTGGTGGTTTTATTTGGCGTGGATTGATTTGGTTATTCTGCGTAGA
>SNQN01003649.1:34188-50001 GCA_008642245.1 Bassia scoparia | reverse complement strand
CGCAACGCGACCAAAAACAGTCTCCACGTTCCGCCCCCCGACCCGATAGCCGAACACCCCAATTTTAGAGTCCGTGTCAGTGAGTGCATGGTCAATTCTAAGCAAAACGAGAGACCAAACATCCTCAAAACAGAAATAATCCCTACGTGTCAGACATTTTACAAAAAACGGACCCTCGATGAATCGAAAAAACAATTCAAAAGTGTACTCCCATTTTCGATTTATACATTTTCCATTTTACAACTTCAAAATTCACGACTCGAGGCCTATACGCGAAAAACACCCTCATGAATTTCGAAAAAAATATTCAAAAAGCGTCTCCCATTTTATTAATAGATTTATTTTAGCCAAACTCAAAAATTCACGTTTTCGCATTTTACGACAAAACGACCCCCGGAAATCCGAAAAATAATTCAAAATGGCCCCTATTTTTCGATTTAGTCATTTTTAACAAACACAACCAACCCAAACCAACGATTCCAAAAAAAAAAAAAAAAAAAAAAAAAAAAAAAAAAAAAAAAAAAAAAAAATACTTCAAAAATACACGATGCAGCATTTTTAGGGAACAAACGACCCGATGAATCGACAAAAAATTCAAAAAGTCTCCTATTTTGCGTTTAAATGATCTTTTCGATTTAAGACCAAACTTCAAAAATCACTTCGCCATTTTACGAAACGCCCCCGAATAATGGAAAAAAAATTCAAAAGTTCCCCTGATTATTCTCGATAATATGTATTTTTTTCGGATTTTTATCGAAACTTCAAAAATCACAATTGTAGCTTAACTCCAATTGGCTACTAAGAAAAGACATCATAATAACCTCTTATAGGAGTTATCTCAGCACACTACCCATGAGCCTATCCAAGAATGGTTTATAAGACACACTCCCCCCAACATGCCCAAACATGATCGTAGTCCCCAGAGTTCACCGAAAAAAATTTCCATGTTACTCGTTCGTCTTGACCCCACCCCATCCTATCCAAGCCCATATCCCCATGCGTAGGGGCATTCCGATATCCGTCCCCTATGTCAGGTAACAGCTTGTCCCTTCCTCCCGATTCAAAGCCACCCAGATTCCACGCCACATGGCGAGGGTACGTCCTTACAACGGACCGTCAACCGTACGACCTTAACGAACGCGTGGCATGCGGCCCACATGATCCAGCGTCGATGTTGAAGCATACTTTTCAAGTCACCGCACCAATCCCAAAGTACTTTAGGGAGCCGTCGACGGTGGACTCCGCACCCTGGTGACCACTTTAACCTCATTAAAAAAAAAAAAATTTGGAAAAAACTTTTCGAATGAAATTTGACCAACGTCACGACGAATCTATCGTGACCGTTAGGTTGAAAATATCCTGTCTATCTTCACAGCTCCCGAAGATAGGCAAATACGACCCAGTACGCAACCCTTTGAAGCACGGTTATGTCTGAAATCAAGACCAAACGCACATCGGACGGCCTACTTTCGACGAGCACATTTTGTGACAGAGCATGTTAAAGACTGTAGCCTTGATAAGTCCCCTCAAGCAACCTTAAGTGCCTAGCAGTGTCCGGGACCACCGATACCCTTGGAAGCATGAATGTTGGAAAATAATCTAATCGAGCCAAATCGACGCCCCCCAGCAAATCAATCTGGTACACAATTATTGTAAAGATGAGCCTCGTCCGAGTCAGCTTGAATAATCCTCGAAGAATCAAGTCATTCGACCAACTCGAGCCCATGCGTGAGCCATCTATTGTTGAAACCTACATTGTCGTCGGAGTCAATTGAAATGTCGACAGCGTACTCCGAGCAATTTACAGACATGGATTAAAACTACTATACAACCCTGCAAGGCAACCTTTACGCGTGCTTGATTTGTCGAGCGTACTCGTGAGCCCTTTGGTACATGGTATTGTTGGAAAACTAGACTAATCGGCCAAAAAAGCGCCCCCTCATCAACATCAAATTGGTACACACAGTAGTGTAGATGTGCTCGTAACCGTCCAATCCACGTAAGTGATGAGGAGGTCGACGCCCACCTGGCACGAGCACATTTCAGCAGACATTTAGAAAGATTACCTATAACCGGCCGAAGCAACCTATCTTGATTGTCGACGCTACCTGACTTTTGCGTAAGCATGATATGTGAAAACGGTAAGCTACTCGGCAACAGTACGCCCTCACAAATCATTGTACACCACAGTGTTTTGAAAACATAGTATCGTACCAAACGAAATGTCAAAATACTACTAACCTTTCAGATGATCATGTTATGCTGGAACAAGACGAGCTCAGCTTAACACACCTCATGACTCTAAATCTTGAGCAAATTTGGTTCTCCGAGTCTTCACCCTAACATGCAACTATCATGCACTCACTTGAAATATATTTCAGCCATGTCACTAATGTTTCAGTATACAGTACTAAGCAGACTGATTGTTGTTCTGCGCTCTTGCTTTCATAACCGTTACAACACCCCTCATTTGCCCAATGGCAATTCTGGGCACGGTCGTTCATATTCTTCATTAAATCGTAACTTATAAGAGTTTCCACTACCAATCCTCTCAACCAATAGATTCATGACACCTACTATAATCATTCCAATATCAACTCGAAAAAACACGACTTTTATGCCCACATTCCAAACAAGCATCAAAGAAATCAACTCACTTGTAGTCGTCAGGACAAGGTAGACCAGACGAATGTGAAACGTCCATAAACCCAACCCAACCGCCACAATTACTATCAGCGTACTACACACCTAACTGAAGGACAGACGACAAAATCTTCGAACAGCACTCATTTCACCCATTCAAAACCTAGATCCTCGCACAGCCACTAACCATACGTGACCATGTTACCAACCTCATCCGGGAATCCTTATACCTTACCCTGACCTATCACTCATCATCTCGGTTCGACCTCCAAAAATATCCCCAAGCTACCCATATGGCTAAAAAGTATAGAACTAATTCTAACCAATGACTATGAAGACGCAAGAAAGGCTCATAGAACATGATCCTCATTTAATAGTAACCGTGTTATTTACCCTGGCGCTATAACGAGAACAATAACTCCTAATAAACGAAGACTCAGCAACTCAACGCAAAACATACGGCATTAAACACAAAACCCCTCAAGCCCCATTCACAAATCTACTAATTGATATTCAGAACCAGAGCTACTCTTCACCACTGCTAAACCCTTTCTGCATTAACCTTGAAAAAAACAGCGCGCTAACACCCGATTCGCACGTACCTCTATCGCTCTCGATTCTCTTGACTTTACATGTAAACTCAACGGACGCTATCCAAACCCCTTGCCCACACCCCTGTATCGCGCCAATCACTATCACCACTAATCAATTCTGGATCCTACAACTCCAGGTAGATAGTGACACTACCTACCTATGTTCTACCACATTTCACATACGAACTCTACGTCGCTCAACCGAAGCAATACTCAAGTTACACGCCAAGGTCAAGATTCCAGAGGAGAGAAGCCTCCAATAAACGCCTACCATCCATTACCAACCGGACCCTAGCAAGTCCCCAGTCTCCGCGCAAGCAAACCCTATCCCAGACACTACCCCGCACCTTCCAACTCGGAACGTGCTTGCATAGGACAAAAACCCAGCATAACTTACATAATAACATCACTTCAACAAATGCCCTGCTCACAAAACTCGCCCCGACCCACCAACTCACTAATCTTATAATTGAATGATCACCAATCTAACTCCCTTAACACCATTGCCTGAGCTCCCACATTCTCACATCTGTCCCCACCAGCCCCAATTCAAATTCCCCTAACTCCTATCTGACAAATTACGTCATATTAATTGGCACCAGTAAGAAAGCTCTAGATACCCCTAGTGACAACCAGGTACCCCCACGCTCGCACCGTCCGCCCCCTTCCCCCATCGCCCCTCCTAACTGCGCTGCACTCCGCACATTACTCTTGAAGAAATTAATCTCAAAGCAAGCCCTAATCTACCCCTTAAACTTATACATCGCCAGTATAACAATCATAGGTCCCCGCCATTTGTCTTGCGACACATATAAGATAACACATCGCACATGTTTCATACAAGAATTCTAAACTCCTTTCATTATAACAGATCAATCAACTACAAACCATTCAAAGTACTTTCTCCATTAATCAGAACGAAATGTCAAGCACTATCAATACCGTCTTCTCAACCAAAACGATCCACCAGATCCGACAGTACTTTTGGGAACGCCCGCACCTATAGAAAATCAAACTGGGTCCGAAGTATTCCCAAGTAACTAAATGACCGGACACCACCAAGATGAGCCCTCCGCTAATTGAACCTCAACCGAAACTTACCATCCAACAATAATTCAGACGATACTCTTCACTTCTATTGCATGCCGTTCTATGTGACGATTTGTCTGCGATAATTCCAGTCTACACGACGAACCTTCATCCGCTAACACATCGAATAATCTTCGCCACGCTTCTAGGAACTATGCCTTTAGCACAATTGACATATACACGTTTGCCCTTAGATTTCCTGCCCACGGCCGCTACACCTATTATCACACAGCAACCTTGACCGGAACTCTAATACTTAAAATATCACTCTAAGATGATAATCATTTCAATTGTCTAACCCAGACATCCTATAACGCATCATTCATCGCGGACTAGTCCCGCCCCTTGTACACCACCTCCCCTCGCTCCTACAGAATTCCTAATCGGGATCCCGACCTGCGTCCCCCGCACTCGCAGAAGGTCACAAACCATCATTAAAAAAATCACTAACAAAATTTCCAGTAACTCGGAAATCATTGTCAACCACAGCAATAAACTACCGCAACAAGGTAAACATCACTAGGTGGATCACTTGACCGCCCCTTCCCCCATCTCTGGCAGCCTTGTGGTCCCTCCAGCACCAATAACAAGCCACGACACTTCGAGTGGACCAAAGAACATAAACAGTTCGTCACCTTCCCGTTATCCGTCTGAGACCAGCTTCCAGTTATACTAACGACTCCCAACGATGATCTCGCTCGCATCGTAAACAGAAATCATACTTCTGATCACAATCCTAACCACGAGCTTCTAACGCAATTCCCCAACCTCCGTCAGAGGCACGTCTCCTGCGTCACGACCGCCTCCCCCTACCCACCTTGTGTGGAAGGATGAGCTTCCCGCCCACCGCTAAACACTATATAAAATCCTACCTTTTCAATGGTATCATCAACTCTCAATCGAGATCTTGCTCAGTCATACATGACAATCGGTCTCAACCTATTTCCAATCTGAAACAAACCGTTGCGACCCCATCACCGTCCTACGGTAAGCATATCAATAAGCGGAGAAAAAACTTACAAATTCCCTATACGCGACAACGAAAACCCACAGCTAAAACGCCTCTCCTTCCGAATTATATCTGGAAAGCCTCTCTGCACTAATCCCCAAGCCCTGAAAATGGCCAAGAGTCGACGCCTCGTCGAAACCCGTCCACCCCTGTCCATCGTGTTAATGCACCCAATCCCTAAATTCGCTTCCAGCTAAATATACCAAGACCGATACAACAAACCCGAGGAACAGATGAAAAACTTTAAAGAATCAAAATCTTGAAATTTCGAGCAACGATGCCCGAGCGCCCCCGATTGAACGGTCAAAAACCCGTCCGCCATCGCGGCGCGACCGACACGATGACGTTCTAACCCCGTATCCGGACTCGCCTCTCCTTTTACACGCCCCTTCACGCTCTCACCTCGCCTCAGGCGCGCCCTCGCCCCCCATCGCCCGTCTTAAAACGACCAACAGTACAACATGTGGCGATCAACGACTATAAACCCTACGCGCAAAAGCTATGCGGATCCCTGGGCAACCCACCCACCTATCTTGCAAGGTTCATACAACCTGCAACCCGAAAATGAACTATCCTGAGCGCGAAGCCAGAAAACTCTGTAGCCTAATCCATACTGAGCAAACACTTCTCGACTTAGTATAGCAAAACTAATCACCTCTATACTGTTCCCTCCGAACTTCACCTCAAACCTACTCACATCTCTATCAGAAACCAATATAGAGCATCGCCAGCCAATCCCTCGACCTATTCTCAAACTTAAATAGGTAATGCCGCTGCATAGAGCCCCACCGAACAGACTTCAATGTCCAATTTTGTTAATAGCAGAACTGCATACGGATGAACGAGCGTACCCACTCCGCACCTAATCCCACAAGTGATGGCGGATTACAGCAGACGTCATAAGTCGAAATCCCTAAGAGGTAACAACTCACCTCCAACTCAACAGCCACCAAAGAATCGCTAACGCGCACATACGCCTCCCGCAATCCACCGATATAAGCCATCGTCCTTCAAACTTGCAGCCACTGAAACCCCTGGCAATCCTTTGTAGTAGCAATATTCAAAGAAACTGAACCCGAAGAGAAAAGTCCAGACCACTTCACATGGTAGTCATCCTAAAACGAAGCCGTCGAAGCGGCGTTCGCGCGGAGCTCAAAGCACACGTACAACATTCAACCACTCTACGGCACTAGTCCAACGCCGCCCGTAAATATTCTTTAAACAACCTCCCCACCTGAAACCTCACCGACGTCCCACTGAAGAGCACCCACTTCTGTGTCCGACCCCCCCTAAACAGCACCGATCGCCCCCCCTCCTACTCATCAACCGCACATCTCCAAGATAACACCCGTCAATGGAACAAGTAGAAATCGGCAAAGATCCAACCTTCGAAAAATGGCTCTGAGGCGCCACGGTCCCATCCCTAACCCGATCCTCGTGACTGCTCAACTCTCCCCAACGGAGCTTCTTCTCGGCATGAACGCCTCATCGACCTATCCCCCATCAACAGCCACCGACTACACAGGAACCCACTGTAATAAAACAAAGCACATGGTCCCCATGTAACCAATTATTCTGCCCATGCATGGAAGTCAAATGAAGAAATCAACAACCGAAACTCGGATAACTAACTCTCGTAAGTAGCAAATCCTCTCATCTAATATACCGCATAGATCATTACGAATCCCACGCCCTTCACTATCCAGCAAACCACAGCCAAAAGAACGCTGCCAGAATCACGAGAAAAAACCCTATTACTTACTCAGTCCCTAAACTTCGAGGTCAAAAGTGATCGCGCAAGAAAACCACTACTAACGTACATACAACTCCATAATCGAACGCACCCCCCCTTTAGATCCCAAGCCCTACGCCACCGTGACGACAATTTCATGATTCTGGACCACATCTTAAAAATAACGCATCTAAAAGCTCACCGGAACAGAAATTCTGAAACAGAAGAAAAGCTCTGATCTCTTATTCATACAATACAACTAAACGGACCTAAACACCTTTGACCTCTGAATTTGGAACAAGTTCAAATTACCACACGACATAACGGGCTCTTGCACCAACCTTCATACGACTCTTTCCATCCTCAGTCGCTATTCCTACATACAGTTATCATTATATCTCCATCTGATTGATTATTCAATTACCTAACTCATATATATACATTATTACTTGTAACCTCTAACAATTATATTATACCCTTTTATCCGAACACATTTCGACTCCCATCTAATTTCATATCTAACAAGTAAACCTTATAAAGCGCAACAAACACACCTCCCGTGTAGAAATTCCATAACACTTACCTACTCAGATTATTTAATTAATTGCTAATCACTCTCTATACCCAAGACCTCATGTCAAACATCATACCACCGCCCACTTTCACCCTTTACATACAAACAGGCCTCCCACCTCAAAATGCAACGTCGCAGCACTAACACGATCCCACAACAAACAGAAGTAACTCCGAGTAGGCCCACACGATGAAGCCATTAACAAATTCCCTACGAGCGGTACCACCTTGAACACAGCTCACACTGCCTAAAGAACCTGCGAACGCATGACCTCCCCCACCTCAGCAACCCTTACCTGCCACCCATCACTTCCACACTATCACTATACGCACTGTGATATCTACCACCTCTGCCCTCCACATCATACTATACCCGTCCCCCGTCTCATCAAAACACCCAAAAAGTGCGGACAAACATCCAAAAACTACTACAAAGATATCATATTACCCCCTACCCCATCATCTACCATCACACTAGTCATTCAATAGCAAAGCAATTTCATCACACAATGCCACATCAGCATACGCAATCTGTCCCACTACAAGGTAACTATAAAGAGCCAACGTCAAACTACCACACAACCTACCTGAACGCACACGCAAAAGGTTTTGTTCCTCGCGACACTAACCCACATAGCTGTATCCAAGCAACTGCGCTCACTACAAACCAACTTATACATAATACACCCACACAAATTCTCTTCCAGCAATAGATGCGCAACATGCGTCTACACGCATAACCACATGACTCCAATCAATGTCGCACACAATTGCAGCTTCTGGAGAGTTCCAAATTGCAACACACTCAACAATCTAGATACACAAGTATCCGCAAACACGTCAATTGCCACTATTCAGGCATCTCACTCAATCAGCAACAAACAACCTATTCACGCCAAAGCCTCAGCAAGGATCATACTCCACACCAAGTCACTACGAGCCAAACAACGCAGCCACACAATTCCAGAGTCACCCAGACGCAACCACCTTACTCACGACAATATGGCGCAACAGTTAGACAGGCCACCAGCACAGGCTATCCCCCACAAAGCATCGGAGCCAAAACCTACCCACACGGCTTCCCATCAACCAATCGTCATCAGCTAGCTCAAAGCACGACGCCCACCCAACTACACTTTAGCAGCATCAAACACCATCACAACCATCTGCAAGAACCCGCAACTCACACCCTCGCCCACACATCCACCGTTTGCACACAACATACAAAGCAACCCCATTCTAACAACTGCCAGACTGAGAAGCAAGCAACCTGCCCACACACGAGATGCACGTCAAGCAACTAACGCCCACATCAACACACTTGACAACAATCCCACACAACAGAGAAGCTCTATAAATAAAACAATCTTGCACTTACCACAAGCACATTCCTATCTATCTGCTCTAGCATCCAACTGCCCTACACACACTCATAATGCTGCAACAGTACACTAACTCCTTAGCTGAGCGAATACGCACGAGTTATGGGCAAGCAACATAGGCCCACACAACAGCATAGACATCGAGGAGAGCATGCATCAATGCTCAACTCCTACCACAGCCCCTAGAGTCAACTCGCGTACCTCCACCAAGCCCCACATCTAAAGGTGGGCGATTTTGGACCAAACCACGATCTTTCACCCCACTAGCGTTAACCAGCAGTATGCAGCGACAACAATAGCCAGCGACCGAAAGAATTGCGTATGACATGCATTTTGTGCCCACACACACTGGCATGTCAAAGAGTTCACACCTCACGCATACTCAATTCCATGTTAACCCACCTTCTACACCCGAACGATAGGTTAAGCTCACACTTATCATACCTAATAAAGCAACAACTAAGCCAACACATAACACACTCATGATCGAAGGAAACCCCCTATGCATCAACGCAACTATATTACCCATCACTCACACTTTAACCCTAGTTCCAAACCAATCCACGAGTCAACACACTTAATCGAGCTAATATCCGACATGAGTCTATCACAAGCTTAACCGCTCAAGCAAGCAGATACACCCATTTACAACAACAACAGTCATCACCATATCATGGATTGCTCCGATCACCAACTTACACACTCAACATATCTCTAAAAACAACACCCAGCCTCTACGCACATGTAACATAAGTTCCTAACAGAGAATCCCAAACATTACCCAGACACCATTCCACTCCAAAATATCTACCACGAAATATCTACACAAACCTTTTATCCACGCACCTGTCCAATAACCCTTACTCCCCTAAATCTGATGATCTGTCACATCCTCCTTCGACTTGTCACCATAGCAGCAGAAGCACACATGCCAAAACATCTAGTCTCCCATCAAACTGGCATAAGTCTAACTAGGCATTACATTAGTAGTGCCTCCTACTCTTACACTTCGCAATGTGTTTTCCAACCAACAACAACCAACAGATCTTCAATTGCCTCCTCTGGCAACCCACATCCCAACAACCCTCATTCTCAAGAGTTCGCCACTCTCAACGCATGACCTACTACATTACCACATCGTCAGCTTTCCTCTACAACTATCTCAACTCCCACCACTCCTGTTCTGTGTATCCTCACATCAACCAGAGACCCAATAGAGAGCGAGAGAAATCACCCAACACACTCTCCTATGACAGTCTCCTCCGAGTTATCTTCAGCGTAGCTAGCTCTATGAGGCAAGTAAAACTACCCGAATAAGCACCCATCATCTTCGCAGAAAATAATCACTAGCACCCTCATCGTCGTTTAAACGCTCCTAACGCCCCCCTATCCACCACGATCTACATACCGCTCAATCACTCGACTGTGATCTCACTATCAACGCACTATCCTCTACTAAAGCTCATAACTAGGCACTAGCTAATAATGTCTCTTCCTACACCCATTGAATGCTTACATACATCTCTGCAATTAGTAATTGATGAACCCCCATGCAGAAGCATCCATCATAAATGCAGCTCAAGTGCGATACTAACCAGACCTCTAGATCAGAACCATATGAATCGATCTATAAACACATCCAGGCCTGCTATCCCTGCCTGCGCATCAAGCGCACCACAAGCAATCTGCTCTCTTGAGAATTCTGTCGGCGAACGACAGACTTATCTTACCTAAGGATTCTGTTACACATTATGATATCATCCACCCGGTCCTCCATTGTATGTACAAAGTTGGGCAGATACTTCACCACTTGAGATCACAAAAATAGTAGTTCTGAATACCCTACTACAATTGCAAAAAGAGATAAATTCCCACTAGCTTCCATACATCATGTAAATATTCGACAATGCCGTACAGACAATACCTACTTTCAAAAGAAAACTCACTAGCTCTGAAACCCAATCACACTATCCCCACCTGTCTCATATACCTTACCTACTAGTTAAAACAACTCCGTTTCTCTCTCGCACCTCCACCAGCAGTTTCTCTTCTTACATCAATAGCCAAAGTGACACGAAAATATCAACGTCCGCCACTCCCTCATCCACCCCCCGCAACCCCCCTTAAACGCCCAAAAAGCTGGACGACGCCCCAACTTCCTTACCAGACATGGACGATCCACGTCTCAAGGATCGCACCCTGTTAAGCAATAACCTCTTTACTCACAAGTCGAGTCAAGACCTCAACACCCTAAAGCCTATTACCGTCCAAGCAAAGAGACCAAACATCTAGAGCCTTCCTACTCCTTCACATCGTTCGCACAGATCTCATTAGATTGTATAACAGAAACATAGACTTCACCGCACTGAGGACTGTTCACGATCCTCTACAAATGCACAATATCATCACGCACCACAGTCTCGATCCTGCAGCTCACTCTTATGTGTCGAGTACATAGCGATCATACATACTTGATATCGCCCAGGAGCACACGAAAACTACTCCGAACTATATCACAAAAAGGCATACTCACACTCTTCACCCAGAAATCATACCACCACCTTACTACCCAAAAGTCAGAGATACACAGCAGGAAACCACATGATCTCTCGCACCACATACCGACCACGCACCAGACACTAGATTTTACACAGATGCGCCCCACCCACACCCCACATGCACTATTCCCCACACACGCCTCTGTCCCTTACCCCCCATGCGCGCACCACTGTCTCATCTCCATCGCACTACACAACTCCGCCCCCGACACCGCCCGAGCCGAGCCCCTCTATCAACTGAGTTCCTTAATTGTATATTATTTTCTGAGATTTTTGCAACGGAAAAATAAGCGCAAAACTGTCCACTTGCTCTTATAAGACTCGCTTCCATTCCCGGCATATTGAAAGAATAGATATTGAGACGACGGTGTAACCATCTAACATCGATCTCATAACGCCACGACGCCTCACCACCCACAAGCCCGAATAGGAACGCGTCCTCCTATCACAAACCCCCCCTAAGGTAGTCTACAACTGAGTGCTACGAACGGAAAAAAAAGTAGAGCCCAACTGACGAAGACTCTACGTCCTGAGAGCGTCGCTCTAAAAATATTATGAGTACCCGTAAGTACTATAGGTACCACGACTGATGCCAACTCAGCGAACCTACCAAAGTTAGAAACATATAAACAAGTGCTGTAAGTATAGATATCTACCCGAACCCATTACCAACTGCCAACTAAAAAAATTGAGTCAACTTACCTATTACGGCATCATTCTCTATTCCTATTAGGAAGTAGAATCTGCATAAAAAAAAAGCGCAGCTACAAGACAAATCAGTTATATCATCCCGGTACCGCACGAATGTGCAGCACAATATCACTTCCGTCTTGCGGTAGAAGAAGAGGATGCCGCGATCACATTTCCTCTAATGAACAAACATGGAGGTTTCTAATACACGACATTTAGAGTAGACTACCACCATCTGAACTCAGGACTCACTATAATGGACCATAAGATGTTGTGCCCTCACATAATCTTTTTGTTAGGATATTAAAGGATACACTATACTTTTACAAGAAGACTATTTCCTGCAGACCATTAGTTCTGACCCGGTGTAGAGATTCAAAAGCTAAATTTGAGACTATACACTCACATAAACATTCATTCCTGATAAGTATAGAACAGGACGCCAGTCTCACTAAACCTCATTTTTAGATGTCTTGGCAGGGAGCTCCTGCAGGAACAGCCCCACCACTGCCTAAGACAGAAATTCCATTGATTAGACGCTAGCTATCGTCTTTGCGGCTAGGTCTTTCACCGCAGTCCGGCTCCGTAATCTCTATTGACTAGAAACCTAGATCCGCATATTATCCTCATTGCCTTCCTTGACAAAACATTCTAAGTAAACAACTGACCAAACAAATCCCTTCTTCTAAGATAGACATCCTCCAAAAGGTGTTATTCATTAATTGTAAAATTCTTTTTTGCTCGCCGGGAGGTTACCAGATACATTCAAGGCCCCAGAAAACCAATCGATGATCTGTCACAACTATTTTTTGCAAAATCATTTTCAGCTATCCTTGCAAAATAAAACATACACCGTATTATTCGAATAATAAATGATACCATCACCAACTAAATATGTACTTGCTAATTTTATTATAGGTCCAATACGCTATCAATAACTCCAAAATTAGACTAACTCCAATCTGGTCAGATCGATGAACGAGAAACTCTCGAAGATTGCTGGATTCTTTGTTGCTTGTTGCTTTTCCTTCTCACTAGAAAAACCTTCATTATTCAAATCTCTCTTCTATTTATTCTTTATTCTTTATCGACTTCAAGGCAGCACTACCCCAGCAACCGGCCCGTACTTCAAGATGAGACTTTGATGCATCTCATATACGTGCAGCACCACTGCCCCAACATGCCTCAAGACAGGATCGAGAGTTATCAGACTTCCGACTAAGCGATCACTCTCGTAAATTTTGCTTACTCTAGATCTCCTTCCTTCTGATTCTCTTAACCTCCCACCCCAACCAGATCCTTATACCAAGCCTCGTATTAGTAAATCCCCCCTATGCACAGTCCCCGAGATCCTCCATCCACCATTAGCTACTGGGGCCAGAGAGTCATTCATACTACTACATCAATTTGTTTCCCGTTCCTCCCGAGTCAACAACCCGATATTTCCCCACGTGAGGCCAGACCGAACTGCCGACACACTCGGCAACCGAGACGGTCCGGGTAACAGCCCCGGCTAAATGTGTTCCCGAATGACGGATCACCGCTTCAGCCTTATTCGAAAAGCCCTGCAAACCCAATCAGGTTTATCTACACTGTTATAGCTTCTTTGTGAACCTGAGGTAATCACGCAAGCTACTTCATCCTTCCCGTTGCTTATCAGACAATAGCTCAATTTGATGATTTTGCCTTCGCTCCTACACTATAAAGTGGTTTCTTAACGTAGGCTCCTATCAGCCACTGCGTCACTATCAGGGGAGAATGTGTTCAAAGCGGGGCAGCAACCAAAGGCATCGCCTGAACCAGGTAAGGTATATCTGCTAATGAGTAACCGCCAGTACCGCACACCGTGCGGCGGACGTGGAGCTATCGCCAAGCCCGAGGGGACATAGCTACGTCAGCGAAAACCAAGGCACTGCGCGTATTGTGAAAAAACTCGTCACCAAATACATGGTGTCCACCCAACCCATAACAGACACGAAGGCCAACAGATCGCGTCATCTAGGGGTCTCCCGAGTGCCATCAACTGATGTCGTGGATGATGTCTGTTAACATATAATGAGATCCACCTGGGCGGACGCGCTGTAGCTCTCCCACGTCTCCTAAGTTAACGATCTTCACCAGAGAATGCCAAGAGTCGACGATACCCATGATATCTGAATTTTCACCAGTTTGCGATGTCCTGTAAACTTGCTGATGAGCTCTAAGTTGATGCACTTGTATAGGACGCACTAGTCCTTCCCAGCATACCACCGACTTCCAGCCTGTGGAAAGCTAAGAGCTAATTCCCAAGACGATCGTGAATTGATGGACCAGGTCTGGTGGTCGTCTCTGGCCTGTTAGTCCCTGATGGCAATCCTGCAGATCTTGCCCTAGGACCAGGCCTGGGTGTTCTAGCCCTGGTATGGTGATTATGAACTGGACTTGTATATCTTACCTCCGCTCTTTCTTTATCTTCTTCGGGGATGTCCTCTAATGATGGRGTTGACCCTTATGAAGGAGATGATGATGGTGGAGTAGGTGAATAAGTTAACCTCCTCCTGGTACGTGGTCTTGGTGGTCTCATGGAGCAACTCGCCTGGTTGTGGCATCTTCGAGTGGTGTAGCTTGGAGTGGGAGGAGTTGGCCSAAATAGGACATGCTCTTRCGTGGTACTCACTCCAAAGGTACTACTAGCATACCTAGAGGACATTAAAGCAGCTCGATAAAGAACTTTTTTAGCTTACTCCACCTGTTCCGCCGTTGGTGGAGTTAAATGATTATGCGTTCTCCTGGAGGGAGAAGGTGTCTGATGGTTACTTCCACCAACTCTAGTAGAGCCAGTGCGCTGACCACTTAGACTCGGTGGTTGTACACCTTGCGATGGAGGTGGCCTGTTACTTCGAATGCTATGGTGCCCTGTGGATCTGGAACGCCTGGTACTGGYCGTTGAGGATATCTCCYCTTGCCTTCCAAGTTTTGACCTACCTCTAGGCATCATTTCTGGATTGGAATCATCTATGTTTCAACCCACGAAATATGTGGCACTACGACCCTCCTTCTAGCGCCAAATGGTTTGTACAATAAATTGTACTACCTTGGGACAACCCAGGAACAACCCCTTCGATGGAGGTGTTAGAGTTTTATACCAGGTAGTAGGCAATATTTTAAAGACAGAAGTAGGAAGTAAGTGGTTGTATAAACTTACCAGGTCTGGATGGCCTTATGCTACCTTATATATCACTGCATGGGGCAGGTGGCACTCAACTCTTTAGTGACAAGTGTTATGTGCTTGGCCACGGTARGTGTCATGCTCATGAGGCACCTTTTGACCAGGTGGTCAACGGTTTTGACTCCCTCTTGGGCCTTCACTTACTTGTTCTTGTTGGCTTAGTGGCCTTTATTATATGGGCCTTGGTTATATTAGACCTGACTGGCTAATATATACCAATAATAATAATAATAACGATGATGATGATGTTGATGGTGGTGATGATGATAATAATTACAATAATAATAATAATAATAATAATAATAATAATAATAATAATAATAATAATAATAATAA
>SNQN01003649.1:14636-34163 GCA_008642245.1 Bassia scoparia | reverse complement strand
CAAACAATAAGATCAAGTTAATGTGAGATTTTTACACTGTACTACTAGATAGTTTTAAATTTTCT
Source organism: Bassia scoparia (assembly GCA_008642245.1). Classification (NCBI taxonomy): domain Eukaryota; kingdom Viridiplantae; phylum Streptophyta; class Magnoliopsida; order Caryophyllales; family Amaranthaceae; genus Bassia; species Bassia scoparia. Next base: position 34,098 of record SNQN01003649.1, on the reverse strand, counting down.
CCCATAATAACCATCATAATCAACTCAATGCAAAGTAAATAAAGAATTTAATTTAATTTAATTAGTGAGAAAATGATAATTAAATATTATTATAAAATCATTTCAAATTTCTTCCATAAGAACCATCATATAAACTTGAATTGGAAAGTAATATGATTCTTCAATTAATGGAAACAAATCAATGCATTTACACACCCATATGTCCAATAATTACCACATATACCTTCTTACATTATATCTAAAGTAAATAAATAAATTATATATATATACTGATGTTATTATTCAATATATATTAATACAAACAATATCAACATTTTCCTTTTCAATTTATTGAAATCGGACTTATTTGAGCTTAATTTAGCTAAATTACTTTGAATAAATTAACCTTCTTGAATAAAAATTATCTTCATCTAATTTGACTGAATTTGAATTTCATACTAGTAAACTAAAGTAATAAATAAACCTAATATATTATTTTATCATAAGAGTCAAATGTCAGCTATTTTTCTGACATAGCATTTTTCGTCCTTCACTCTTCTTGTTGCTCAGTCAGACAATTCCCTTGTGAAATCCCTCGTGTTTGTAAGCTTGAAACAGTTTCACCCCTAATCCCGCAAATTTTTATTGGATTAAGCTTGCTTATTCTAACTTAACTAACAACTACTCTCCGGCCCATTCCTAAATTTTTGACTAAGGTATGAAAATAATTTATCTGTTTTTTCTTTTATTATTATTCTGTTTCGTTCATTTTTCAATACACTTACTCCATTGTCTTTTTCATTTATTCAAATAATATTTTTCTCCGAGCTGTCTTTATGCTTCACTATCTTAATTTTAAATCTTCCTTCTATAGGCTTATCATTTTATGCTACTATGGATGAATTTGCGTCCCTCACTTTTTGTGCGGATAGTTCACATCATTATGTCATTGATATTAATATATATTGAAACTTAGTGTTACATAGTTATCACAAGTCAGCACTACGTTGGATTAATCCTACCACATTGAATTAAATTGAGGACGAAAGTTGCGCCTGTGTTCAATTTCGATTACTTTTGATTCTTGAAACATCTCTTGAAACAGGTACTACCGCACCCCCATTCAAGCATGCGATGGGTGAACGTACGTTGAGTCAAACACGCATTTCCTTTAAGAAAAGTAATCAAAACATTAGCACTATGGTCATTGCGAGTAACTCGAATTCTGAGCTCTTGTAATTTTGGTTATATATCAGCGATCTTATCAAATAGTCACTGAAGTCAAACCATCTCATAATCTTAACCTTTGTTCAACCATTACCTATTATTCTCTGTTTAGCTGTTTACGCTCTCTGGTATAGTGATATTCTTATCCACCCATAACCGGATTAAGCCTCTTGTAATAGTATATATATAGGTACTATTAATATATATAATTTTAGATATATTTTATTGACATAATACTATATATCATTTAAACTGCATTAATCTAATCAGAGTTCGGAATATTTAAGTATTCTAAGATTATCTCCCTACACCTCTACTTTGAGACAAATCATAAAATTATATTTGTAACACATGATATCACTATAACATGTTGATTATTAATTGAAAATTACTAATATGAGTATTACAAAGGTAGATTTTCATGACTACATTTATACGAAACTCACACTTTACCGCTTAGAACCGCAGGTGAAATGACGAAGAATAGATCGCAATAAAAAACAGCTGGAACTTGCTACAAGTGTTAATCGTAACACTGAAATCATAAGACAACAACTACACTTGTAGTATACCAATATCATACTAACGAGGTGCTAAAAGGTATTATAAGAGGATAATAATCGAGTCTTAATACATCTTGTATTGAAAAATGTTTTTCCATTCATTCTCGCTTAAATCTATTCTATTATCCTTATATAGATTGTTTTTCTTTATCTGAGACGCATATCTGAATGAAATATTAATCTTATTGACTGAACTAAATTTTATAGACAGTTGTAATCTAGCTTGGCGTGCATGAACATGTGGTACACTTCTAGTTTAAGAATTTATTTTAGCGAAAAATATTAGTAATAAATAGAAGTCAGAATATGAAAACTCAAATGGCAGTCAACAATGGTATTTAATCGTGTATCACATTTTTTACAACAATATTTCTCCTGATATCCTTTGACGCAAAGCAATTACCGGTAGAGTTAAGACACACACGAGATAAGAGACAAGTCAGAGAAGCAAGAAGTATTGTAGCTCAGTATCACCTGCTAAACCATGATGTAATATAGATATCCACTAACTAGTTTTTAGCCCACTGAACTCATACGGTGCTCTAAATATTAAATTTATTGATAATATAATTTTTGAAGATTAGCAACTTTTCCACTGTAAGCTCATTAAATGCAATTACTTAGACAGTCTCTTATTTTTCGATAACATGGGTAATTAAATATGAAATATATAGGTTTGATTTAAATCTTCGGTGAGTAGAAGCGCTTGAAATCCGTATCAATTGACCTTACCGAAGTGATCCTAACCTAATTAAAGTGTTGTAGAGAATGAATGAAACCAAAGACAAATCAACTTGAAAGCGATGGTCACGTACGTTTTCTTTAGGTTTCTCCTATAATTTTTCAACATCGAGAAAGTTTAATTTCTTTCATGAATTCAATGGAGGACAGTATACAACTTAAGGAAATAATCCATCAATTTAAAGTACTAATCACAATCTAATTAAAAAAATCCTATAGATAAAACACATACATAGAATGAGAATATTATATATAATTGTGATTTTTTTAAGAACAAGAATCATAATTAGCAGTACTGTGTAGTGACGCGTGGCGCAGCCCTTCCAGCCCTATAGCCGCAGGCGCGACGGCAATTAGGTAACTACAATCGAGGTGCCTTTGTGCGTGGGCTTCGAGCCGACGAATCCCGCCACGTGAGTGCGATTGAGGGCAAAGTAGTGTTTGTCGATATGAGGGGAGTCGCCACGTGCCTAGAAAGGCTATTCACGGGCGACCCGAAACGTTAAGGTCCAAAACCACATTGGCCCCACGTCAATACAGTACCAGTCGTGGGTCCTCTCAGGGACTGGTCACGAATCAGATCTGTAACCAATTCCCCCAATGTGCGGACCCCCTCTATTGCCGGGTCTCATTGTAATTCATTAATCATGATTATTGATGCACTCAAACTTACGTTTTTTAGCACCGCTTAGGAGCGAACTAACCTAGATTACTATGAAACGTGTGTTACCTATTATTCCACAGCGACTACCCTAACCTAGAAATTGTGACCACTTCCGTATTAATCATGTTAAAACGCGTGCCTAAAACAGGTTGTCCATGTTAATCTGCATTTAAAGTGCATTCCAATAATTCCACACCCGCTGGTCTTTGTTTACCAAAGCACTATACAAAACCTAATACAACAACAATGAAAACATATTGACAATATCAATAAGATTAAGTGCATATAACTTCAAAAGTATATCAAAACTCATCTTACCCCTAAATCTGGCCAAAGAAACACCAAGTTAGTTCTGTAAACGCAATTGAACGAATACCTTTGCCTTGAATCCGCACACGAAAACAAGCAAAATAATGGTTAGTCTTGATAAACGCAACTAGGCAAGGAATGGATCTTTCGCCTTCAATTGCTATACAAGAAATAAATTCGTTAGTATTGACATATGAATAGCACCTACACTAATGAAATTGAAACCAAAACCAATAACATAAACCTTGAAAACAAAGTCGAACAATACACCTACAATTTAATCAGATGAAACGATTAAAGTGAGTCTTCTACATATTGTTTTAAATTTACATTAAAGCACACTACATAACAATTGGGTTAGTCAGATATTAAAAGAAATATGACGAGATTATTGTGCAGTAATCTCAGAATTCAAGCCTATTGTTATCGCTTTTGACTCGGAGCACGAATCGATTGCGTTAACTAGAACAAGCAGTATAATGTGTTTTGAGTGTTTGTCGAGAGAGAGAGAGTATCACGTGTATGAAATCGACGTCGTGTGAAAGCCCTGCCCCGACTGAGCACAGCAAGAGCTACTTTATAGGCCAGAGCGCAAAATTTCCGAGCAAATACCAAACCCTAGCTATAACGCTGTATCTATTGAGCGTATTATACGCCTGCATTGCTAGCGTTATACGCTCGGTAGTACAGCCCACGTATATACCGCGCTGCTGCATTTCCATTACTTTTTGCACAAAATTACGTGTGAATGTATATTGAGCGTATATACTCTTCCCTGATTGAGCGTATATACGACTCCTGTTACCCACCCTATCGCATGAGCCGCATATCGCTACAACACTTAGCATATACGCTATGATATTTTCGAGGTAGTATAATTTTCCTAAAACTCAAACATATTTTGATTTTCCTCCATATTTTTCGTGAGATTTCCCTTATTCAACCGCACCTAGACACCCTTGCTCTCCAAGCAAGGAAGTTTCTAGAACTTCCTAAGAACGGTCTTCCATCGTATGTCCGCGAGTACTTTTTCTAATTATTCGACATTTTCCTGCGTTTATTCTGCGTATTAACACCTTCAAAATCTCATAGAAATCATTAGAAACAGAATCAAATAATTTAATAATACTGAGCGATTCCAGAGAATTGACGGACATGAGAACACTTCAACAAAGCATCGAGAATCGCCTTTGAAAAACTTTAAAACCTTTCAAAACTTTGAAAAACCAAAGAAATTATTTTTGCCTTGCCTTGACCTACCTATCTCAATATTTAACCCGAGTACGACTTGCGTATTTCCCAACTTTTATGATTCAAAGCACCTTTTCCTGATCCGAAACAAAACGCGAAGACGCCCGGACGGCTAGTTCATCACGATTTACTCATTTGGCGACACATTTCACGTCTCTACAGAACAAAGCCCGGTCATATGAATCTTTGTTTAAGACATTAATGTTAAGGAACTAAAAGAATCACGCCTTTTGTCAATATTACGTAGAAATTTGAAAAGCGCTAACAGTATGAAGAAGTGAAATTTGAAGGGTTTTTATATCTTCTAGCAAAAAATCACCTTGAATAGTTGTATAGAGAAATAAGCCAAAAAAATTAAGAAAAGAAAAACACAGATGCCAATGAACATTCATTGATCATGTCATTTGACTTGTTTTAAGGATTGAAAGTATAACAAAGAAACATAAGAAGAATGGAGACATAGATTAAACATTTGTTGGCATTTTTCTTCATTTAAATAGATAAGCTTTGCTACTTCCTAGTTATTATTTCCATATTCTCATTATGCCTATCCACGCATTATGTCAGAAGCATATAATATAATAGTATCAATGCATTGACTTCGCTATTTTTCTACTTCTTCAACAATTTTATCAGTATCCCTAACTTACTATTATGTCAAACAGATGTTTATTTAAAATAGTCGCCAGCTGATTTTACATCCCTCGTGACAGTTGTTATCTAACTGTTTTCCATCGATTGCTATTTATCTTGAGGTGGCAAATTTTAATTGAAGTTGACACATGGATGACAAATGTAGTCCCTCATGTTTAACTATAGTATTTGATTTTCTTACGATGTATAAAGTCAAGTGCCAATTAGCTAACCAACAAAGATATATTATTATTATGAAAAATTATTCCAAATCTAACTAAAAGCAAATCCCTTTTGAATATAAAAAAGCAAATTAATCCACGTCATGGTTAACGCTAACTGTGACCATGAAACCAGTGCTTAGGTGCCTCTTAACACCCTAACTTTTGTTTTTAGTGCTAAGTATACCAACACAAATAATTGTTTGGCGCACACGTGTGCCATTACTTCACAAAAATACACAGTGACTTTATTTTTTTTCAAAACCAATTAAAAAATTTTGTTAACCAATAGAAGTCATATAATTTTAATCCAAAATTTTTATATTGTAAAGACATATATCCATCGTTTTCCGAGTGGATAAAGTGAGGACAGTTCTGAAAAAATTACACCCAAACACCGTTACCAATATAATGCTAAATTTGTGGTGTTTATCTATACATGATCTTCAGGGTCGCTGGGTTTGCACCCAAAGCGATTAACACTACTAACAAACAAAATACCATCAAGAGCCGAACTTGAAAACCCCCAAAAGACCTCAAACAATATCGTCAAGCAACTTATACTTGGGACGCACTTTAGGCTGGTAGAGCCACAGCAGCGCGTTACTCTTCTCTCTCTACATTGCGAGGAAGCCACACAGCGACACCAAACAAGATCCACCACTGTCCTGACATCCAATCCACCCCAGTTCGATGATCTCGTATAACTTATTTTTAAAGTAAAGAGACCGGGTTCAGCACCCGTCTCTTAGGTGTTCGTCGAGAACTCAACATCGAAGACACTCCTCATCGAGAATGGAGAAATCCCACATCGGTGGTCACTTTTTTACCATTGAATTTCCTCATCTCCATGAGGGTCTGACTTCTGAGACAGCACAAATTATCAATCAGGCTAAATATCGTATTAGAGGGAAATCGGAGTCAACACACTAAACTAATATATTTCAACCCTTTACAATCAAATAAAAATCAAAAGATTGACATTGATAAAATTCATAAGAAACGCACAAAAATTGGGTCGATATACCCGAACACGTACGACCTAATAGATACACACTAGTCTTTCTCATCTCGATATTCTAATCTACTTTAAATTCATAAGCCACATTACTATTGGTCTTAATCTATATATTCCTTTCAAACAATGTTTTATTCGTCTAACATCATATTAGAGTTTTTAATCAGTACTTGACTTGAGAGCCCTTCTTGTGAATACGTCATACCTTGGTCACCAGTATATTTACAATATTTGACCCGAACTTGCAAAATGTAGATTTAGGGCACAATCAAGTTTTGGCCAGTTGCCGGGGAGCCCATATACTCATATCATTATTAAAGAGACCTTAGTATAATTAGACCACATATACAGTATTTGCTCTCTAATCGTCCTTGCGTGTCCACTTAATGTGTAGTTGTAATAATATATTGCTTTCATATTCTTTATTAATTCATCTATAGATCATTTTTTATTTTATTGAGTCATTGGATAAAGTAGTCCGATTGCTAGACGCATTTCGAAATGTAGACTTTCTAAGTGCATATATCTTTACCTACTCGTATATTTCTTTCCAATAATTTTTTTTGTCTTATGCCCACATCAATAATAATCCGTACTATACTATGTTTAATCAAGAAACTTGACACGAAAGCTCGCTGGCATAAAAAATGAAGATGTTAGAAGAACAACACGCATTGTGTTAGATTGGTTTGGGCTCTTCATTTTTTCAAGTATGAAAGCGCAGGGTACAGCAAGAGCACACCCGCTTGTAGAGCTTTGCTCAGACACGCTGCCCCAAGTGAAGGCAAGTATCGTAAGACCTTCTCGGTTAATGCTACACTTATATTGAGCTTACGCCTGCTTTAATTAATATTGTCAACAAATCGAACTTTAGGCGGTTTTCGCCTAGTGAAACTCCTATATGACATTTAGCTAAATTTTCCCTTAAAATGCGATACGATTAAGATTAATGGATAGACTGCAAGAAGCTATCACAATTAAAGAGTTATTTTCCATTATTCACTAACATTATGATCAGACCTAAGAAAATGCGCCTTGCCAATCTAATGCGGCTAATTTTTACTACTTCGATGCTTCATGCTCCGCGCTTCTAATAAATACTTCTCCACCTGGTAAACTACTAATTACATAATGATATTATAATTTGTATATCAATCAAATACAGAGAATCATATACTATGACTGCATGAGAGAAGCTTTAAAGAATTACCAACGTCATGCCTCATCAATAGGTATACTTGATTAGCTACTTATTCACCTATTCTATAACGGCTTAAATCATTCTATTTAAACACTAATTGATCTCTGCTGAGTGCTGCTTTAATGGGTTAAACAACTGAGAAGCTAATAGATTATTAAATGGCCTTTTCTTAATTATGTAACTGTTCTAGTGAAAGTGTACGAAACACCCTAAAAAAGTATCCAAGAATGATATGATTTGCGATGTATATGAAACATTGTTAAATGCTGGTATAGTTAGACAAAACTTAAGTTAAAAATCTCATAAAATTAAAATAAGGAAAGTTCTACAGCTACAACTGAGGACTTTAGCATACATTTCTTAAGTTGATAACGTATGCTTATTGAGGACTTTCTCAACATGAGTATCCATGAATGCTTATTGTTATCAACACTACTACACCACCCTAAATTCTGTTCCGTAACTTTCCATCTTAAAAATCTGTTAACTGAATAAATAAAATTTAAAACTCCAAAATCATTATCTTCTCATAAACACCACCACACACCGCTGCTCCTCTCACGTTCCCACAAACCACCGCGTCACCACCCACCATTGAGCCCAACCTGCGAGCCGAAACTCATGCAGCTCTCACCATTTCCCCCAGACATGCCCACCAGTAGAGCCCCAACTTCCGAGCCACAAATCCGCATAGTGACAGGCGGTGCTACTATGAGAGTGTGGCAGTAGAGAGCTGTGCAATGAGACGACTGGAGTTTAAAGTGGTTGTTCGACTGGATATTAAGGCTGGCCACACGTGACTGGGCTCAGACAGGCACTTTGGCTGTCTGAGGCAGCTGATGGATGCAAAAGTTTGGCCCTGTGGTGTGTATTATGCATGTTTTTTTAGAACGTGTCTATGGAATTAGCCTTATTATTTTAGATAACAGATTTTTTACAAAACTTACCGCGGAAGTTACAAGGAGGCTATAATTGATAACTGCAAAAGCAATACAGGGTCATCGAGAAAGATACTCAAAAGCATAGTTACAGCTTTAGAAATGTTGCGCATACCCTCATGATGGTTAGCTTCCTGAATTTCCCAATAAATCTAAGCCAGAAGTTCAAATGTTGATATTTAAGAGCAACGCCCATGGTCCCGCGAAGCCACATTTAAATGCGTGAGGATGCACTAATCACTGAACAAGCTAAATTTGTTTCTCACCTGAATCTGTTCCAACAAAAACGCCAGTACTCACTACTTATAATCCGGACTGGAAGAAACTCAATACACCTAACTTTTCCAATGGAGAAGATCAAACGGACGAATCAAACATTCAAATATAATTGATCAGACCCAAAACTCACCTAGTTTCCCTCAAAGAACACAACCAACAAGACCAATAAAACCTAGTTCCGGATAATTCAGCTAATGAAAAACTTGCTAATACTACTTCTGAAAGGATCACTAAACTTAGAAATAAATATTAGCATCAATACGCGTATAGTCTGATTAAAGTGCTAGAACGTCCAAGGATGGTGATATGCTAGTAATACAGAGAGCTTAATTCTAAAGAGATAATGCAACTGTTCATCCTTAAGAAGTCGAAGAGAATTTAGATGAGGTGATTGATCAAACTCCAAGCGCTATGAAAAAGTAGTAAGCATGAAGATGTCAACAATAAATGAAAAAGCCGTTGAAGAATGAACCTACACACATACTCCTACTCCCTTCATCCTATTACAGCCGTGCAGCCTGTACCTGACCCGCTTGTTCCCTATTCCTCAAAGACTCAGGGAAACACAAGTACTAGATAAAGTCAATTCTCAATTTCTTCTCACTTTAAAACAATTGCATAAATTAATATTCCTATGCTGAGCCTATAATGCTAAATCCCCTCTTTTTCTGAAGTTTCTTAAGTACAAAATATATGTTTAAACAAGAGTTTTGCGATAATGTTTATGAGATATACATCAGACTAAGTTACTGGGAGTTGATAGTGAGGAGTTCTTCATTTTTAATACCTTACTCCATTGTTTTTTCTTTATTAAAATTTTGTCTCTTAGCTTTCTTTGATGCTTCAACTTTTAATTTTGAAATTTTCATTCTATAGTTTTTTTGTTTCTGATGATTTGGTTCCTTCATTTTGTGGGGTAGGKTTTTTTTGTTTGATTTAATTTTTAATTAGGTGTTAAAGAATTTCACAGACTACGTTGTTGATCTAAATTTGATATTGAACGAAGTTGGCTGTTGTCAATTTGATATACTTATGTATGTTTGAATCTTTTGTTTTTGAACAGGTGAACATCTTTTAGAAAAATAGACATTGGTAATTGATTCTACTAGAGTTATCTCGGATTCTTGAGTTTGATTGTTATATATCGATGTCAAATAGTCGTGCATGCCTATATAATTTTTCTTACTTATATTCCTTGTGTTTTACGCTTTTATATATATATATATATATATATATATATATATATATATATTAATTATCGTGTAATATTAAGTTTTAAGATTTTTTTACACTTGTTGAGGATAAATATTTGGTAAATGATTTGATACATGTTTATAATTGTATAATATGAGAGTTACAAAGTGATTTTTAATGATATTTATCAAACTCATTTACCGGCTTAGCCGAGTGATACGATAGATCGAATGAAAAAAGTGAATGGTACAAGTGTAATCGTTAATGAAATATAAACAACATCACTTTTATATAAAATATTAACGGGTGCTAAAAGTTTTAGGGGATGAAATTAGTTTAATAATATGTTTGAAAATGTTTTCATTCATTTTCTTAAATCTTTTTATTAATAGATTTGTTTTCTTTATGGAATATCTGAAAATATAATTTATTGTTGAATAAATTTTTATAACAATTTAATTAGGGSATGAACATGTTTCACTTTGTTTAAGTATATTTACAAATTATAAATGATTGAAATAATGAAATTATAACAATGGTGTTAATTGTATCAATTTTTTACAAGAATATTTTTTGTATCTTTGAATTTACCGAAGTTAAAAGGATAGAGACAAGTAGGAGATTAGTTATTGTCTCCAGATCCGCTATTTCTTTAATATCATAGCTCAAGTTTGGTTGCAGGCACCATGAACACCATACTTGGTGCTTAAAGTATGAATACATTAGTTGAGTAGTTTGGCTATAATTTTGAAATTACATTTATTTGCGAGCAGTTAGCTAATCAAAAAATTCAAGATTTATCTTATCTTCACTTAAGGTTTTGAGGTAAACATTAATGGACTATACTTCTAGTCAATGAGTGGAATATTATGCTGAGATGTGTCAGTGCAGACTAAGAATCGCTCGTCTTGCAACAAGTTCCTTGTACAGTAAAGAATGCCAATGCTTAATCAAATAAATCGTTGTGGAACCTGCTAAAGAAATACATGAAAAATAAACAAAATGAAGGAAAACCTAAATTGAAAAACGAAGGGCACGTGTTTCTTAGTTTTTAATATTTTTCATATGAGAAGTTTAATGTTTAGAATTAATGGAGAAGTAAAAGGAGAATAATATCAATTTAAAATACTACACAAAACTTATTAAAAACTATAGAAAAAACTATACATAGAAGAGAATATTATATATAATTGTTTTTTTTAAAAAAGAAAAAACAGAAACTGTAGGACGTGGCCGCGCCCTCAGCGTATAGCGGGGCGCGCGCTTGGTACTACATCGAGGTGCTTTGTGCGTGGGCTTGAGCCACGAATCCCGCACGTGAGTGCGTTGGGTAGTGTTGTCGAATGAGGGGAGTCGCCACCGTGCCTAGAAAGGTTATTCACGGACGCCCGAAACGTTGTGCCAAAACAATGGCCCACGTCCAATCAAGTACCAGTCGTGGGTTCGGGACATGGTACGAATCAGATCTGTAAACCCAATTCGCCCGCATGTACGGCCTCTATTCGGTCTCATTGTAATTCCATTAATCATGATTATTGAATGCACATAACTTACGTTTTTTAGCACCTTAGAAGCGAACTACCTAGAATTACTATGAAAGTGTGTTACTATTATTCACAAGCGACTACCTAACCTAGAAATTGTGACCACTTCGTATTAATCATGTTAAAACGGTGCCTAAAACAGGTTGTCCATAGTTAATCTGATTTAAAGTGATTCACATAATTCCGGTCTTTGTTAGCAAAGCATATACAAAACTATACAACAACAATGAAAAATATGACAATATGCAATAAGATGAGTGCATAAACTTCAAAGTATATGCAAAACTCATCTTACCCTAAATCTGCAAAGAAAACACAAGTTAGTTCGTAAAACGCAATGAAACGAATCCTTTGCCTTGAATCGCTACACGAAACAAAGAAAATAATGGTTAGTCTTGATAAAACGCAAGCGCAATGGATCTTTCGCCTTCAATTGCTATACAAGAAATAAGAATTCGTTAGTATTGACAATGAATATAATAATGCAAATGAAAACCAAAAACCAATAAAAACTTGAAAACAAAGTGAAAAACCTACATATTTACATGAAACGATTAAAGTGAGTTCTACATTTGTTTAAATTACATTAAAATCTAACAATGGTTAGTCAATATTAAAAGAAAATGAGAGATTATTGGTGAGTAATCTCAGAATTCAACCTTTGTATCGCTTGTTGATTCGGCAAAGATCGATGCTTGAACTAAAACAAGAGTATAATGTGTTTGAGTGTTTTCGAGAGAGAGAGAGTATGCAGTGTATGAAATCGAGTGAAGTGTGAAAGCCTGCCCCGGACTGAGCAAGGCAAGAGTATTTATAGGCCAGAGGCAAAATTTCGAGCAAATAAACCTGCTATAACGCTGTATATGAGCGTATATACGCTGCTGCTGCGTATATACGCTCTATACAGCGTATATACGCTGCCTGCTTCCATAATTTTTGGAAAATTCGTGTGTGTATATTGAGCGTATATACGCTCCCTGTTGAGCGTATATACGCTCCTGATGAGCGTATATACGCTCACACTTTGGTATATACGTTGATTTTCGTATATATTTTCCAAAACTCGAATATTTTGATTTCCTCGATTTTATTCGTTGATTCCCTTATTCAACGCACCTAGACACCCTTGCTTCCAAGCAAGGAGTTCTAGAATGTTCTAGAAGGTTCCCGTATTTCCGGAGTATTTTTCTAATTATTCGCGTATTTTCTGCGTATTCTGCGTATTTAAACATTGCAAAATTCATAGAAAATCATTAGAAAATCAGAAAAAATAATTTAAAATACTGGCGGATCAGAAAAAATGTGACGACATGATGAACATCAAAAAGCATGAGAATCGCCTTTGAAACTTTGAAAACCTTTTGAAAACTTTGAAAAAACCAAAAGAAATATTTTTGCCTTGCTTTGACCTTTGCTCAATATTTTCCGAGTACGACTTGCGTATTTCCAACTTTTATGAATTCAAAGCATCTTTTCTGATCCGAAACAACGCGAGACGCGGTATGGTTTCATCACGGATTACTCATTGGGGAGACACATTTTCAGGTGTCTACAGAAACAAAGAGGTCATATGATCTTTGTTTAAGACTTAATTTAAGGAACTAAAAGACAATCACGCCTTTTGTAAATATTACGTAGAAATTGTTTAAAAAAAAAGCAGTAAACAGTATGAAGAAGTGAAAATTTGAAGGAGTTGTTTTATCTTCTACAAAAAATCATTGAATAGTTTTTGAGAGGAAATAAGCCAAAAAAATTAAAGAAAGAAAAAMATAGATGTCAAGTGACACTTCTTGAGTCATTCATTTGACTTGTTGTTAAGGGTTGGAAAATATAACAAAGATAAAAAGGRAAGAATTGGGAGATAATTAACATGTGTTGGCATTTTTCTTCATTTAATAGGATAGCTTTGTATATCCTTATTTATTATGTTCCCATTATTCTCATTTGCATCCACATTATTGTCAAAGATTATTATAATATTATCAATGCATGACTTACTTTTTTCTACTTTTCAACATATTTTTCTATCCATAACTTACCTATTATTGTCAAAACAGATGTTATTTATAAATAGTCGCCAGCTGTTTATCATCCCTCGTGACAAGTGTGTTTTAACTTTTTTCCATGATGATATTTATTTGAGTGGAATATTTAATGTGAAGTTGACACATGGATGAAATTAGTCCCTCATGTTAACTATAGTTTGATTTTCTTAGATGTTAAAGTAGTGGCAAATTAGCGTAACAAAATATATTTTTTTGAAAAATTATCAAAAATAACTAAAAGAAATCCTTTTTGAATAATAAAAAAAGGCAAAATTGGTAACAACTGTCTGAACTATTGCTTAGGTGCGCTTAACACCCTGAACTTTGTTTAGTTGCTAATATACCAAAAATTAATGTGTTGGGTGCAACGTGTGCCATTACTTCACAAAAAAAAAGTGAATTTTTTTTTCAAAAATTAAAAAAATTTTGTTAACCAAAGAAGTCATATAATTTTAATCAAAATTTTTATTATTGTAAAACATCATCGTTTTCTGGTGGATTAATGGTGGGGAAGTTGAAAAAATGTACACCCAACACCGTACCCAATATATTAATTTGTGGTGTTTTAGCTATTACATGATGTTCAGGGTGGTGGGTGCACCAAAGCGATAGACCACTACTACAAAAATGACATAAGAGACCGGTTGAAAACCCCCAAAGAGACCTCCAAACAATCGGTTTATACTTGGGAGGTCACTTTGGCCTGGGTAAGAGACCAGTTTATATTGGGCGTCTCTTAAGTTCATATAAGAGACTGGTTGGCCTAAATAACCGGTCTCTTTAGCGTCCAATATAAGAGACCACTTCTGACATATCACCGGTCTCTTAGCTATATTTTGTATTAATTATTTTAAAGTTAAAGAGACCGGTTAGCACCGGTCTCTTAGGTGTTTTTCAAAATAAAAAAATACATCGAGATGTGAGAAATCCCACATCTCGATGTACATTTACTATCTCCATATTCTGACTTCTGAGACAGCACAAATCAACAGGCTAAGAGATGTGAGTTGAGGCAGCACATATAATTAATTTTACAATCAAAAAATAAAATTGCTTGAAAATGAACAACTTAGTAAATACGAAGTATATTCAATTCTTAAAATAACACCTCTTTTGCATTACATTATAAATCTTTTCTAAGTCCTCATCATCACTTGATTCACTTCTATGCATCACCATCCCAAGTCTACAATCATTTGAATACCTAATTTCAACAACAATATCAATTAGTTAAATTCTTCAAATCCATTGAAGCAGAATCAGAATCCATTGAAGCAGAATCAACAATTCTTCAAAAACAGAATACAATTACTCAATTCAATCTACCAAGAACAATTGGAATTAATATTTCATACTCTCCAATTGAAAAAATTTAAGTGTATTGAAGTAAAAAGCCAAAATCAAACACTAGTAAACAAATAACAATCCACAATTTGACAGAGTGACTTGTTTAAGCGAAGCTAAATATCAGCAAATATCACACAAAAGCCAAGTAAAAATATTACGGTATAGTTAAAAAAAAACAAGAATTTTTTTATAGAAAATCTACCAAATAAACCCAAGATGTTACTAAGAAACGAAAACCAAACATAGAGGAATCAACCAATAGAATATTTTAAATAAAGTTCAAGTAAATTATGCTAAAAAACAAAAAAATTAAAATCAACCCAAAAATCAAGAAGAAAAGCAAACCCAGAAAATTACCAAAAAATTCAAAGACCAAAAATCAAACAACATCCAAAATTCGAGTAAGAAATTATAGAAAACACAAAATCAACAAAATTTGAGCAAAACAAAGGAATTTCCATTAAAAAATCAAAGATTAGTGCTATCTATAAAAATCTGAGAAAAGGGATGAAAACAAGAAAAGAAATTCATTAGAAATAAGAAATTACCTGCGAAATTTTCCTTAATATCAAGCAAAGCAACGAAATCACTCTTGAATGAAAATCAGCAAAGCAATCGAAGTTCTTTGTTGAATAAGATTGGAAGCAGCGAACATAACACAACACCTGCAAATTAAACAAAATCAAGTGAGAAATCAAAGCGCTAGAACTTCGAAATAATAAAACAAAAACTAACAATTTGAAAACCCCCCAAAACAATATAAAAATTCGAAAAAAAAGCACTAAAAAATTCGATTATTAAAATTAAAATAAAAAAACGAAAAAAAAATTAAACCTAGATCTAACACCTCAAATATGATTATTTTTGCAATTCGAGGAAAGAAAAGGAATGAATGATAAGAAAATCCAAAAGAAAATACTATGAATGTGCCTCAAAAATCAAGCAAAGCTAGAATTTCCTTGATGAACACTGAAATTGAATGAAAATCAAGGAAATTTTTTAATGCAAATTTAAAGTAATAAAAAATCTAGAGAATAAAGATAAGTAAAGAAAGTAAAGGTTAGATGAGAGGAGGACGAGAGTGTTGAGAGAGAGAGTAGAGTAATGAGACTGAGTAGAATAGTAGGGCCTTTTAATTTATGGCTATATGAATTGTATTTTTATGCAGCCAATTTTTGTTTTGGTAGTTAAAGATGAGAATCCAGGAACCGATCTATCAATTGAAAGTTCTGAGATAGGCCTTTCCTTCTTTGGGCCCACTTTAAAATTCAATATTTTTTAATACTATAATAAGACCGGTTAGTCAAATACCCGTCTCTTATGCAACCAAAGAATCCGTTTCTGATAATAAACGTTCTTAGATAAGAATCGGTGACTTATTTAACCGGTCTCATAAATATGGTGATTTTAGCTCAATTTTGTAGTAGTGTTTAGGCAAATTTTCCTAAAACTAATAAACTTCTTTTATAATAAACCATCTCAGAAAATATTTCATACATCTGAAAAAAAGTCGTGGACATGATTACTAATATTTTCAAAAATATCTAAAAAGTTATTTATTAAGAGAAAAAGTTTTATCGAATGGTTTTAAAAATTCCTTAGCATTTCAATAAAATTTGATTTGTAGAAAGATTAAATAAAAAAATTAGGAGTACTTATTTTGACTTCACTAGTTGCGCTTGAGTTAACTGTGTGCCCTATGTGTGTGTTGACGTGTGTCACAGTGATACACATTGCAGGTAATTGAAATTATATGTTACTGCCATCATCATTCATTAAGACATGCACTTAGGCACAGAAATTGCTGAATTAGGGATGGATCACACCTGTTGGTACAATAATTGGTACTGCTGACGTGGCAGTTGCCAATGGGCTGGTGCTGATGGTGATGAACCAGAAGTGCAATCCAAGTAACTACAAAACCCAAAGTGAACTACCCTGGGGCAACCTAAGAACAGCCCCTTCGATGGAAGTGTTAGAGTTTATACCAGGTAGTAGACAATTTAGAGAGAGAAAACGTAGGTAGTGAGTATTTATGTGTACTTACCAGCCCTGGGTGGGCTTAGGCTGCCTTATATACTACTGCATGTGCAGGTGGCACTAGACTCTTTAATGACAAGTATCACATGTATGGCCATGGCAGGTGTCTTACTAGTGGTACACCCTTTGACCAGGTGGTCAACTGTTTTGACTCCTTTTGGGCCTCCACTCACTTGCTCTAGTTAGCCCAATGCGTTTTATTATATGGGCCTTGGTTATGTTAGGCCTAGTTGACTAATATATACCAACAACTGGCTTCCCCAGACCTGGTTATATCCGAAGATTTTACCAGGTTACCGGGGCACCATGGTCTGCCCCTCGTGTCATAGACGCTTCTCCTAACGCCATACAATTACCCTGGTAGCCAGGTATGCCTCGAATAGCGAGTAGTTAATGACTTTAGCAATTATTTCCTAATTTACTGCCATGTAATGATTAYTGCCCCACTAACTTTAGTAGTTATTACCATGGTTGGCTGATTAATGGCAGTTGCTTYTCCTATATTTATGGCAGGTGACTTCACAACTCACTTTTACAATTTAAAGCTTCAAAAATTTCAAAGCTTGAGAGAGAGAAAACAAGAAAAAATCAACACTTCACCATCCAACTTCCCATTTTCTGGCCTCAAAGTTGAAGAATTTTGAATTCTAGTTTTGATCATCAGCCTGGTAATTGCAATTTCATTTGTGACAAGAACAGTTTGGAGAAGTACAAGCCTGCCCTAAGTCGAGAACCAGTGCTCGTGTTCCTGAATCAGACAAGTAGCTTCTTTATTCWTGCTTGAATTTAACTTTGCATGCTTACCATTTGTAGTGGCTTTTGTGAATTTGGCTTRAATAATGGTTTGTGATTTTTTTGTTTTCCTTTCCTTTTCTTTTGCTTGTGGTAAATTTGTGTAGAATGTCTGAGGAGTTTAGCGATTTCCAAAATAGGTCTGAGAATTCTCCAATAATGACTGATGATGATATAAGTGAGGACTCCCAACCTTTAATCAGGAGAGCAAGAAGTATATCCTCTAGGAGCGTAACCTTTCGGCCAAGTGATTTTTATCCTTCACCTGCCAGACCTAGTAGTAGTATTCCTTCTTTTTCTAGAGGGGCAGGTACAGATGGGGACTGCTTACCATTTGAAGGACTTTGAGAAGTATGTCGATACGATTAAAGTCAATGGGGTTAGTCAAGAGTACTTGAGACTTAAGTTATTCAAGAGTTTTTGCTATTGGGGAAAGCCTTAGTTTCGCTTGAGAAGGAGGCAAAACCCAACTCATTGACTACTTGGGAAGAGACAACTAAGGTATTCCTACACAAGTTTTACCCCCATAGAAAAATGACCGAGATTCGAGCCAAATTTCAAGGGTTTTGTYAAAGAGTGGATGAGACTCTCTCCGAGGCTTGGGAGAGGTTTAAGGAATACCAAAGGGAGTGTCCTCATCATGGGATTCCCAAATGGTCCAATTATGAACAAAAGTGAGGATGAATTAGAGGGGATTATAAAAGAGATAGTGGATAACTATGCGACATGGCAAGAAGGGGAACGAGCTCCCCAAAGGCAAAAAAAGGGCACTATCCACTYTGTAGGCGAAGGCAAGGTAGTTGAGAAACTCCTTGAAGGCATCAAAGCTATAGTGGAGAAGACCCTTGAGAAGGGGGGGAATCTCCTCCTCTCAAGTGGCTCCACCCACCCTATTAAAGGGCCAAGGTAAGTCCAAGCTTCATGTTTACAATTCTATGCCTCATGGTGTTATGCTTTGCAGCAATTGTGGTGCCTATGATCATCTCTCTTCTTGTTGTCATGTGTAAAATGTCTCTTTAATTGATGATAGTTTTGTTGATGAATTACCTTATGAGTATGATTTTGAACAATGCAACTTGATGGGTGACAATGGGGCAAGGCCTCGAATGGGAGGCAACCCTAATCCCAATGCATAGGGGCCTATGAGAGCCCCTTACAACYAACCTAGCCAAGGAGGAAATGGTTTTGGTTACCGAAACGCATCCAACCAAAGGGTTTTCAATACCCAAGGAGGAAACAGATTTGGTCACCAAAGGCAATTCACCCAAAGAGGGTTTGGTTATCAAAATCAAAACTTTTCTAACTAAGGTTACGGTTTTGGTAACCAAATCCCAAATCAAYAATGGCAAGGAGGGTTTAGGGGGAATAGCTCAAACTATGGGTACCAAGCCATCAATGGAGGGTATGCCAACTCCCAAGCTCAACCCCCATTCCAAGCCACTCAATCAAGTCCCCATTACCAACAGCCTAACTTTC
>SNQN01003648.1:43269-59108 GCA_008642245.1 Bassia scoparia | reverse complement strand
CTTAGCCTGCAAGAACAAATCAAACATTAGATTTAGGAACCCAAACTCTCTTGGGTCCCTTTTCCACAACATTTGCATCTAGTTGGTCTTTTCTTCTCTAGACCAACTTCACATGTTGATTGTTCTTATTCACATTATGTCTTCTAGCAGGACATTCATGAATCTTATGTCCATTCATAACACAATGATAACAAACATGCATGTCCTTAGACATAACATATTTACCTCTTTGGAATTCCCTAATCCATGTGGTTTCCCTGGGGGACRAGTTAGTCCTGGGTCTTTGTCTGTTATAACCAAGACCYACTCTCCCCCGGTTACCTCGATTTGATGTCAACTCACTCAATGTTTCCTGTGCTGTCAGTAGTTTACTCACATGTCTATGACTCTCATGTAGTTCCTTCTCTCGTGCTTTCGGATTCTCAATTAACAACTCATTCTTTTCTTTTAACAAAACAATGTCACTTTTTAAAGATTCAAGTTGCAAATTGAGATTCAAGATCATATTATCCATATACATGTCAGTAACTACTGGTTGCTTGCCTTTTTTCAATTGATAGATCTCAGCATGTAYATCACATATCTTACCATCARATTCATCTATCAAATCACTGATTTCTTCGCTTGTACCTGCRAGGGGAARAGTATATTGTGCAACTTTGAGTAAAGCATTCTCTTTGTAAAGATATTTCAAGCATATTGTCTCTATCACACTCATGCATATCCTTCCTAACTTGTTCTAAGTTTACCTTATGTTCGTGCAGCACATCCTTCTTCATATCTTGTTTTGTATATGTGTTTTTATGGTGAATTTCGCGATTGTCATGGTTGTAAGTACGTTATGGTATAAGTACTTTTGCTAGAATAAGCTGCATTGAGATTGGCTGATTTCGGGTTCTGGGTTCATTTTGGAGATCCAGTTTGGGTTTGTTCATGGTTCGTACGAGTTCACGGGGTCCGTACATCGGTCTCGGTAATGTTTTGTGGCTGTAGGCTCGTTGTGTTGCTAGTGTCATGTGCTAATTGAGGCGTTAAATTATTTCCAAGGTTCTTATCTAAACCCGTTTCTGCAGGTGTTAGATAGTCGACTTGTGCCTGAACAGGTTTATCAAATTGGATATATTGTGTTATGGTACATATTGATGTTTGTAACAAGTCTATGTATGAATTAGAAAATTCAGTGGTAGAAAATTCGTGTGTCTTGTGTGATCTTTGCATTCTTAGTGCATCTATCCGCCTTTATGTCGGTCTAAATAGACGTGGCAAATCTAACATGTTTGGTCATTTTCTGTGTGTTCCTTTTTGGAACCTATTGAAGCTGGGATGCTGTAGTCTCTTGGACCTTAATTGTAGCTTTATTAGTTTTTTTGGTGCTTGTTTGTCTACTCCTTGTAATACGGAAGGCGTCTACATACAACAACTCTGTCTCGGACAACGATTGAGTCTATAGTTTGCTATATATTTTTCTCTATCAGCATGAAGCTTCAGCTGCTAAATATATTTTTATGCTTAGGTTAAAAACAACAAAATAATGTTTTGTTGTTGTGGTTTTTGTAATTATATGGACTTATTTTCGTGCGTTTATTCGCCTCCTCCTGTTTTGTACTTTTTGTAATGGGTGGTAGGTGCCGGGATGTGGTATGCGTGGGTTAAGCGCGGGGTTGTTTACGGGGATGGGGACGGGGGCGGGGGGGGGGGGGGGGGGGGGGGGGGGGGTGGGGGGCGGGGGAAAGGGTGGGGCGTGGGTGTTGCGCTGCTACTTTGTGTGGCTTACTTCAGCCTTACAGACGCCTTGGTTCCCTATACCTTAGACTTCTATGTGACTAAGGCCGGCCTCTGACCACGACTGGAGCCGTTTCGGCGGGCTTCTTGCTGGATGGCATATAAGGCCAGAGGAGGCTAAAAACCCGAGTTCCGTAGCTTCTCGAAAGAAAGTGCGGTGGCGAGTTCCTCATATAGTTTTGAGTATAAGAACACACAACTCGCAACTCAACTATGGGTAAAATTAAGAACTAATTCTAGCAAAACTCGAGTCATCAACTATTGTACCCCTCTGGCAGCAGAGGAGATCGGACTCCCAGTCCGGCTCGATGACGGGCCCCGATGCTCGTGAAATTTTTGGCAAACCTTCATGGGGAATATCATTGAAGCGGCAACTTCAGCTCGGGATTCATATGAAGCTACTTATCCTTTAAGTGATGTGTGGGACAATACTCGAATTTTGTGAATTCATGCGTCTTAAAGCGACATGTGTTAGGCCATCTGATTACTGGTGGTCTGTAGTGTGTAGATATTCTGCTTTTTCGGCATCTAGTCTCATATAAGTGTGTTTCACTCGAGAAACGCGACCGAGGGGGGGATGGGGGGGGGGGGGGGGGGGGGGGGGGTCGGGGTTGGGGTGGGGGTGGGGTGGGTGGGTCCGCTTAAGAATTGGGTGGTGCACTAACCTAGGTAACAAAGTCTTAAGCTTTGATGCCATCACCCACATGAGCGCGGTCTGCGTGCACGTAGAAAGGCCATAGATGTTTAGTCCTCTTGATCATCTCACGCGGGCTATGTGTTTAGGACCATTCTAAGTCCTAGTCAAGTAGGCAAGGAATGACACTATTTAGGCAGGGCGCACTCGAGATCTAGTTAAGGAAGTTGAGTCATCGCAGTTTCTAAAAGTCGATGGTCTAATCTCTATTATATGAGCCAAGGGGGGAGGCAATGGTGGGTCCCCCTATGAACTTACTTTCTACCCTTAATAATTAATTTTGAAATTTCTTTTAAACAAATTTTCAAAGCCAACTCAATATCTAATATAATACAATTTAATGGCAAATTTGAAAAAGGTGTATTTAAATTAAAGATATTTTTACCGATAATGTGTCCCACAATCAACAATTCGTACTATTATGCAATGAATTTTAATAAATATCAAATTGAAATCTAATATTAACTACTTATGGATTAAATCAATAAGCCAATGAAATTGGACATTTGAATTTTCGTAAGATGAACATTTACAGTCATTGTTAGCAATCATATGTCAATTATAATGTATTTGACACTAAATTATCAATAAACAATGTAAATTAAAAATATTGTCATTTATATATCAATCATCAAATAGGAACAATGAATTGGACCTTGTAGTATATAGGGCTTCGGACTGTTATTTTAATATTAACACACTTCCAATCACTAATAAAGCACAATCGCGTTCTCGCCAATCCTAAAAGCAAGTCAACAACACAATCTGTTTTTACTATGTGTTATAGGTATGTATATATCTTTACAATATGTCTTTATGTGTAGTTTAATTTTATGTATGGTTATCGATGCTACATATTTATATAATTAATTTACGGGCTATATCTCTATTATATAGAGGAGGGGGGGGAAGATGGTCGTCCCCTTAAAATCTTATATACCTTACGATTTTAAAACATATGAATTATGTGTCTAAATCCTTTTGCTTATTATGGTGATTAAAATGATAATTGGAGTTATTATGTATCTAATTATCTGAAGTTTAAACATGAAATTGAATATTAATGGCTTTTATTTTTAATTTTCAAGTCATATTTAAAAAAAAACAGTTACAATTCAGTAAAATTGTATTGCTCAATCTAGTTTATGAACATTCTATTTGATACACATGGACACTTTATAATTATTTTAATGATGAATATCAATTTGATCATAGTATAAAGACGCATCGCGTGCAATAAAAACTAGTACTACATAATGTAGGAAAAGTCATTTAAACAGAAACTTCAAGGTTTCGACAGGTAGCTCGTGGGAATTCGCTGATACCTATTTCTTTGCACAAAAGGATTGTTCAGCACTCTAAGTCTAATCTTCAATCTCTATTCTGTTGCACTAAACGACAGCAAGTCACTCCATCAAAATGCTCAAAACACGGAAACACAAATTCCTATTTGCTATCAACTCAAATGGGCCACGGGTCATGACCAGAATGGCCGAGAAGCTTGAGACCATGATGCCAATGTGGCACAATTAGAGAGAATGAATGGAAGGCTAGTACAAGTGATCACTGTCAGTCATTAAAACTGAAATGGTGAAACCAAACTCGAGATAAGAGGCGAGTACCATTTGGGGGAGTTTAAAAGCAGCATTTTGATCACTTCTCACTTAAGGTTTAAATACTCCAGTGGGCCACTTCCAGATCCAATTTTGAAAAGTTCACCAGATGGGGACAAAGCAAGTATTGTCTATACATTGCGGGTCAATTGGTCACTCCATTGAAAGAATGCATCTTTTTCAAGATCTCGTGCATGACTGATTGATGGACGGTCTCCTTCCTACCCTCGAAAAGTCAGGAGGAACATGTTGACACTCCTGATCCCAAGTGGGAGCTAACACAAGCATCGTTTCGAATTATTTGGAGTGCACAGTGGCTCTTGAAGCCCATTGGCTGTCGTACTCTAATCCACCCTATGGAAATAAGAAGAAAATGGGGGATGCAACCAAAATTTGCAAGTATCATGAGGGTTTAAGTCCATGTAATGATAATAGCTACAGCCCGAAAGGCATTGTGCATTTGCAATGTGAAGAATAGCGCTCTTAATCCTTCCCGAGGGTAAAAAGCATAAGCATATTGAAGCAAGCGAATCAGCGCAGTATCCGCAGTTCACAAAAAGGAGAAATGAGAAAGATCAATAAAATTCTAGCTAGGTGAAGTGAAGAGTCCCTCACGAAGATTTTACTTTTTCCTTTCTTTCCTATTGTCGAGTCTTGTCTAATAGGACTATTAGTTTATCATCTGGCATTAGCCCTTGCCACATAATAAAATTTCTTTTTCCTTATTTTCTATACAGCTCTTTCACTCGTGATGTCGATCTCGATGATGATGCTCAGTCACACATGACCTCTTCATGAAAGCAAAATAAATTTGAATAAGATTAGGAATGCTCAAGAGGCCTTCTTCATACTCCACAACATCTTTTCCCCATGGCGCTAATCACAAGTACAAATAAAGCAAAGTCCCTTGCAACCTAATCTTGACTTTATATGTAAAACGAATCAAGGAAGCAGATTTCTTTTTCTCTATTCAGAGTCCTTAGGGTTTGAGTTGATGAAAACTGATAGCAGGAACAGACACTTAATTATGAAATAGTTGGTTTGGAACAGCTAATAACAGGATATTCCCGCACAGACAGTTAATATATTATATGTGTATATGTTGAACTAACTTTTCTTACTACAGGAACAAATGAATACGCGTAGTTCATATTTGGTGCGGAACAGTGAGGAGTTTGTTTCCTTGACTGTTAACTGAAAAAACAGTTACATACCTGTTTTATTGGCAGTCTTACCATGTTTACTGTGAGTAATTAGGTTGAATTCCAAGACTTGAAGGTATGAAGACAATTTGAAGATTCATTCGAAGAAAGAGGTTATAGGCTCTCATGACTTGAAGTGAATCAAAGGAGAGATTCAGGTCTGAAGATTACCATAAGATAGAAGAGATGAATTCTCATTGTTTATCTAGGGGAAATTCATGTAATTGTTCGTAGTAATGCTTAACATATGTTTGGTTAAATGCTTATAGTGTTTGTGAGTTATGGTATGAATTTGATCACAAGATTGGAAAATATTCATAAATAATTATTTTAGGAACAGGCTGGGGAACAGTCTCTTGCTCCTGATGAAATTGCACAACAAGAAAATCACTCGGACCGACGACGTTACCAGCGATTATCGGTCGGAACAGTGCTTTAACCACCGATAATCGGTCGGTAAAGGTGTCGCAAGTTCAGCGTCGTAATCTTGATGTGTACGGCCGAGTTTCGGCGTATCGTTTACCGACGATTACCAGACCGACCTATGACGGAAACGATGGTCGACCGAATTTTGGAGGATAGGTTTTACGACCTGATTTAACATCGGGCGTCGAGTTACCGCCGAGATTATCGGTCGGTAAACTATTGTTTTTCCCTTAATTGGAGGAATATAAAAATTACCGACCGGAGTTGTCGTCGGTATACCGACCGATGTCCAGACGACGGTTCGGTAATATACCGACCGATAAGATCGGTGGGTATTGCATCGATATTAAATTTTTTTTATTAATTTAATACAAATGAATCGCATTTTAACGACGTTTACTCGGTGGTTATAACCGACCGACAGGGTCGTCGGTAATGCTGGATATAAAATATATAATGATATATTATATATATATATTATATATATATATTTTCCAATTAATATAATTATTGAATTAATTAGAAAGCAAATGTAATAATAATATTTTTATCTACATTAAATAATATAATTAAATATATAAAGATTGTATATTTCATAATGCATATTCGCAATATCATCAAAACAGAAATGGTTAAATATAACAACGTGACAATGTTATCAAATGGTAAACTAATATAACAGCGACCTCTACTACGCTACATAATGCTCAGAAGCGCAGAACTCCTGTGCGGTCGTCGGCGCGGCGTCGTGGAAAGGAAAAGTCGCGAACTGCCTCATGAACGTCATTGTGCGCCTTCATTGTCTATGTACCTTCCGTGACGACGTTGTTCTTCATCGCAACGGTTCCCGTCTCACACAGCTTCTGCTCTAACTCCAACGAGCCCGCTTTGACGCCTCCAAAACGAGAGACATCTCATCCAGTTTGCGGAGATTGAGAAGTAGCTAGGTCGGCGGGCGGGAGTTTTTCTAGTGTAGAGAGAAGCTTCAGCTTTTGCTAAGACCATGACTCCCCCTTGCGATCCGCAACAGTGTCAAAGATACTGTTCGGATATCCACCGTAGGCCGCACCCTGAGACTCATTTCAGGTTTTGGTTATATTGACAGTCTGTATTACAGAGTTAGAGCACAACATCCAATAAAATAAGTATTACATTGACACCCATGATAGAACCTGGGTTTTGAACGATCAAAGACAAACATTTTAGACGTTAAAAAGCATTTAAGGCCATTTAAGGCGGTTCTTTTGTGATGTTCTGCGCCTACTTCTTGTCAATTTCTTCAATTACAAGTTTTCTAATAGCCAAGTTCATTAGACACATTGAGCTTCTAGATTGATTGAATTCGGTTTGACGATCAAAAGATCAAACTTTATGTTAAAAAAATGTAATTTCTAGGCCATTTTAAGGCGTTTTTTCATGGTATTTTCGCTGTATAACTTGTCACATTGTGTATACGCTCCCATATAATGTTTTCTACTTAGAACGACGTCCATTAGCAGCCGTGAGGTTAGGCTTCCTAAACTGTGATTGACTTGGTTTGAGAAACGACAAAGACATTGTTACCTGCATGACGTCCAAAAATTGACATTTTAGGCCATTTAAGGGTTTTTTTTGTGGATGTTCGCTTTATAATTGTACATCTTCTCTCATCTATCACAGTTTTCTAACCTTGACACGTCTATTAGACACCATTAGACTTTCCTAAACTGTTGATTGCTGATCGGTTGAAGACAAAAGACCTTTTACCAAAATGACATTTTAGGCATTTTAAGGCGTTTGTGATTTTCCGCTGCTATCATTGTACACATGTTCTTCCTATATAATAGTTGCATCTAACGGTTAGACACGTCATAATTAGATAAATTAGGCTTGCCTAAAACTTTGATGACTCGGTTTTGGAAGACAGAAGACCATTCTTAACCCCCCAAAAAATTGGACATTTTAGGCCATTTTTAGGCGTTTTTTGTGATTCTTCGCTTATACTTGCAAATTCTATCCATTTATAAGTTTTCTAAACCTAAGACACGTCTATTAGACAACCATTGGCTTCTAAACTTGATTTGACTTGGTTGAACGACCAAGACCATTTTTACCAAAATTGACATTTTAGGGCCATTTTAGGCGTTTTTTTTTGTGATTTTTCGGGCTCTATCTTTGTCACATTTCTATCCATTACTAGTTTGCTAACCTTAGACACGTCATATAGTAACATTAGGCTCAATTGATTGCCTCGATTTGAAACGACAAAGACATTTACCCTCAACATTGGCATTTTAGGCATTTTGGGGCGTTTTTTGTGATTTTGCGGCTCCTATCTTGTCACATTTCATCCATTAACTGGTTTTCTTAACCTTAGCACGTCTATGATTAGATAAAATTAGGCTTCTAAACTTGATTGATCGGTTTGCAACGACAAAAGACATTCTTACCCCAAAAATTTACATTTAGGAATTTTAAATGGGCGTTTTTTGTGGATTTTCGCTTATAATTGTCACATACTTATCCTTATAAGTTTAACCTTAAGCACGGCCTATTAGACAACCATTCAGCTTCCTAAACTTTGATTGAACTCGATTTGAAAGACAAAAGACATTTTACCAAAAATTGACATTTTAAGGCCATTTTCTAAGGCGTTTTTTGTGATTTTGCTTATAATTTGTCACATTTTATATCCATTATAAGTCTTCTAGAACCTTAGCAGTCTATTAGCCAATTAGGCTCTAATTTGATTGACAGTCGATTTGAACGAACAAACGAACATTTACCAAAAAGACATTTTAAGGCCCATATTAAGGGACGCGTTTTTTGTGATTTTCGCTTTATAATTGTCAATTTCTATCATTATAAGTTTTCTAACCATTAGATCACGTCATATTAAGAATAAACATAGACTTCCTAACTGATTGATTGACTGGTTTGAAACGACCAAAGAACATTTTATAACACCAAAAATTGACATTTGGCATTTTATAGGCGTTTTTTTTTCGTGATTTTCGTCTATCGATCTGTACATTTATCTTTAGTTTTCTAACTTAGAAGCCACGTCCACATTCAGATAACTCTAGAGCTTCCTAACTTAGATTGACTCGGTTTGAACGACGAAAGACCATTTTACGCAAAATTTGACATTTAGGCCATTTAGGCGTTTTCTGTGTTTTGGCTTATAAATCTTGTCACATTTCTTATCCATTATCAAGGATTTAACCTAGCAGATCATTAGATACTCATGTAGGCTTCCTAAACTTGAATTGACTCGATTTGAATCGACAAAAAGCCATTTTACCCCCAAATTGCATTTTAGGGCCATTTTTGGCGTTTTTGTGTGTTTCGCTTCTATCTCTTGCTCTACATTATCCATTACTGTTTTCTACACATAACACGATATTAGATATAGGCTTCCCTAAACTTTGATTACGTGATTGTGACACGACAACAGAACATTTTACCCAAAATTTGACATTTTTAGGCTTTTAGGGCGTTTTTGATGATTTCCGCCTATACTTGTCACACTTTCTACCATTATATAGTTTTCTAACCTTGAGACAACTTAGTATTAGAATAACATAGGCTTCCTACTTTGATTGGACTCGATTTGGAACGACAAAAAGACATTTACCCCAAAAATTGACATTGATCGGGGCCATTTTAGTGGGTTTTTGTCGATTTCTACGCGTCCTATCATTAGTAATGTTCTATCCATTCAGTTTTCTAACTTTAGACAAGTCATTTAGAAAGCACATTAGCTTACCTAAAACTTTGATTCTGACTCGGGTTTTGAACGACAAAGACCATTTTAACGGTTAAAAATTATACATTTAGGCTTTTAGGGGCGTTTTTTTCGTGATTTTCGCTCCTAACTTGTACTTTCTATCCATTATAAGTTTTCTAACTAGACACGTCTACTTAGAAACCATTAGGCTTCCTAAACTTTCTGATTGACCTCGTTGAACGACAAAAGACGCATTTTTAGTTAAAAATAACATTTTAGGCCCATTTAGGCGTTTTTTGTGATTTATCGCATCTAACTTGTACTTCTATCGATTATAAGTTTTCTAAACTTAGACCGTCCTATTAGACACATTAGGCTTATCGCCGGATTCATAAAGAAAACATCTATTGTATCATGCTTATACGCGGAATTCCGATCTAAAATCAAATGCATTCATAAAATAACAAATCCTATTGTCGTACTCATTCGGCTTATACCGGTTTGACAATTCCGGATTACTATCTAACCTAAAGTTGTTATTCATTATAATCAATTCATATCAATGGTGCAGTGCAATTGCCCGTATCCATTGGGCTCTACATGTAGACGGTCACCATTGGGGAAGTGTCCCATCACGTACAACATCAAATGATACAAGATTTGAGCACTGTGTCTCAAAAACATATCACATTCTCGGAGAGGCGAGATGTTGGACTTTATAATGCATAGATGTTGGCTTCACTAATTCAGGCGGTATCGTCTGTTTTATCATCGGCAGTTAATCAGTTCTTACGAAGCTGTGTTCACACAGTTACTCATTGTCTTTTTCTCCATGTGGTTTTACTATTGGAAATAGTTAAAGTGGGAGGCGGGTTGAGAGGTTCTATAATGCATTGCATTCATGGCTGAAGGAAATATATTTCTGTCCAGTCTACAGTCGTTCAGTAGAAATTCATGTGAGACATCAACGGCTTGATCGTATTACATAGTGGTTTTCGTTATCATATTGTTGTGCAGGCGCTTGTTCCATATCAATGGTCCTCACAATATTCTATAATGAGATCTTATACTGTTTTATCTCTATAAAAAATCAAACAGAGAACTTTGGTAGAATGCAATACCTGATGTGGAAAGGCCCAACAGTGGTGTCAATGTCACTGAATTGATTTTTTAATGGTTTTGATTTTCATTTGATGTTTAAGATCGGAATTCCGGCGTATAGAGCGATGATACGAATGAGGATTAGTTTTTTTTTGATTACATTTGAGTTTAGAAGGATTCGGGTTAAGCGATTATACGAATAGGTTGTTATTTATGAATTGGTGCATTGATGTAGATCGGAATTCGGCGTATAAGCGATGAGTACGAATAGGAAATTGTTTTTATGAATTCGGGCGTATAAGCATTGGTGTCTAATTAGGAGTGTACTAGAAGTTTAGATAACTTATAATGGATAGAATGATGCAAGTTAAGTAGAGAGCAGTATTGATTCATACAATAACGGGGTTTGTCCGACCTAAATGGCTAAAAATGTTAATTTTAACGTAATGTGTCTGTTGTCGTTCAACCGAGTTCAATAAAGTTAGGAGCCTAATGTGTCTAATAGGACGTGTCTAGGGTTAGAAACTTATATGGATAGAAAGCTGAGAGTTAGGAGGAAAATCCAAAACCTAAATAGCTCTAAATGTTTATTTTAACGTAAATGGTCTTTTGTCGTTCAATGACACGAGTCAATCAAAAGTTTTGGAAGCCAATGTTTGTCTAATCATATGTGTTAAGTTTAGAAAACAGTTAATGGGTAGAAATGTGAAAGATAGGGAGCGAATAAACAAAAACGCTAAATGGCCTAAATGCAATTTTTGGGGTGAATCGAAATATCTTTGTGTCAAATCGAGTCAATCAAAGTTAGGAAGCCAAATGTTATCTAATATAGTGGTTAAGGTTAGAAATTGATAATGGATGAAATTGTGACATTATAAGGAACATCACAAAAGCCTAAAATGGCTAAATGTGTTTCTAATTTTGGGTAAACAAAATGTCTTTTGGTCGTTCATGAGTCAACAAGTTTAGGAAATGCTAATGTATATAATTGAACATGTGTAGTGTTTAAGGGATTAAGAAACTTGTATGATAATGGAATTCTAGATGTGACAAGATAGTATAGCGAACGGTACAGACAAAAACGCTAAAATGGGTCCTAAATGTTACATTTTTGGGTATGAAGTCTTTTGGTGCTGTAATGAGTCATCAAAGGTTTGGAGCCTAATGGTATCTAATAGGACGTGGCTAAGGTTAGACCTTATAATGGATAGAAATGTGATCAGTTATAAGCGAATCAAAAACGCTAAATGGCTAAATGTCATTTTGGGGTAAATGTTTTGTAGTTCAAAACCGAGTCATAGTTTAGGAGCCTAATGTTATTATCTGACGTGTCTAAGGATAGAAACTTAGTAATGATATGAATGTACAAGATATGGAGAGAGCGATTATCGAGAGTAAAACTGCCTTCTAAAATGGCTCCAGTGCAATTTTAGGGGTGAAATGGTCGTTTTGTCGTTCAAACGAGTCAATCAAGATTTAGGAAGCTAAGTTTTTATTATATGAACGTGTCTGGAGTTAGAAAATTATAATGGATGAGAAATGTGAAGTTAATAAGTCGAAAATCACTAAAACGCCTAAAATGCGCTAAAATTCAATTTTGGGGGTAATGGCTTTGTCGTCAAATCGAGGTCTAAGTTAGGAAGCCTAATGGTGTTAATAGACGTGGTAAGGTTAGAAAATATATGGATAACTAACTGTGACAAGTTATAAGCGAAAATCACAAAAAAGCCTAAATGGCTAAATGTCAATTTTTGGGGTAACATGGGTCTTTGTCGTTAATGGTCATCAAAGTTAGGAGCTATGGGCTATAGGACGTGCTAGGTGTAGAAATTAATAATGGATAGAAATGTGACAAAGTATAAGCAAATCTAGCAATAGCGCAGGGATAAAATGTGCCTAATTAATGTAAATTTTTTGGGTAAAAGGTCTTTTTGTGTTCAAACGATCAATCAAGTTTAGGAACCTAATTTTATAATATGACGTGTTAAGGTAGAAACGTATGGATGTTAAGGAAGTCAAGATAGGTTAGGGGCTGATCACAAAACGCCTAAGTGGCCTAAAATGCTGGCAATTTTTGGGGTATGGTTTTGTCGTTCAATCGAAGTCTCAAGAGTTTAGGAGCTATGTTATCTATATGACGTTCTAAGGTTGAAAACTAGTATGGAATAAAAATGTGGACAAGATGGAGCAAATACAAAAGCCTCATGGTCGGTTAAAATGTCAATTTTTTGGGGTAATGGAGTCTTTGGTCGGATCAACCGTCAAATCAAGATTTAGGAAGCCTAATGGTGTTAATCGGACGTGTCTAAGTAGAAAACGTTAATGTAGAATGTGACATATAAGCGAAAATCAAAAACTGCTTAATGGCTAATGTCTTTTGGCGTACATGGATGCAATTTTGTCGTTCAACCCGAGTAATCAAGTTTAGGAAGCCCTAATGTTCTAATATGAAAACGTTGAGGTTAGAAAACTAGATATGGATAGAAATTACAGATAGGAGGAAATCAAAAAACGCCTAAAAGGTAATGTAAATTTTTTGGGGGTAAATGGTTTTTTGTCGTTCAAAAGAGTCAATAAGAGTTTGAGGAAGCTATATGGTGTCTAGATAGACGGTGTTAAGGTTAGATTATATGGATAGAAATGGTGACAGTTATAAGCGAAAATCACAAAAAACGCTAAATGGCCTAAAAATGTATTTTGGGGTAAATGGTCTTTTGTCGGTTCAAACAAGTAATCAAGTTGGAAGCCTAATGTGTAATAGGACGTGCTAGGTTAGAAATTATAGGGATAGAAATGTGACAAGTTATAAGCGAAATTCAGAAAAAAGCCTAAAATGGCCAATAAGTGTATTTTAAGATCGATAAAATGGTCTTTTGGGTTGCGTTCAAACGATAGATTAATCATATTAGGAAGCCTAATGGGTTATAATGAACTTGGTAAGGATAGAACTTGTATTGATGAGAAATGTGCGAGATTGAGAGCGAATAAGGATGGAAAAAAACGCTAAATGGGACCATTATGTCTATTTTAACGTAAAATGTGTAGTGTCTTTTGTCGTTCAAACACAGGTCTATCATTGTGAGGTGTCAATGTTTTATATTATTTTGGCTGATTTGGATTGTGTGGCTCTAACTTGTATTACAGGATAATATACGAAAACGTAGAATGGTCTCAGGCTAGCGGTAGAGAGGTGGATCCGAACAGGTGTTCTTGACGTTTGGCGGAGTTTCGCGGGGGGGAGTCTTGGCACGGCAAAGCGGAGCTTGCTCTACTATAGTAGAAAGCTCGGCGCGACACGGCCTAGCTATCTGCGATCTCCCTAAACTGGATGAGATGTTGCTCGTCTTTGAGGCGTAAAGCGGGCTCGGTGAGTTAGAGCAGAGTGCTGAGAGGGAGGCGGTTTTGCGAGATGAAGAATACGTCGTAGGCGAGTAATAGTGAAGATGATGGCTGTAGGAAGGAGGTGCGTATGATAGGAGCTTTCATGAGGCATCGATGTGCGAGCATAGTACTCGATCATTGCATGTTGATGCAGGCAAGACGCAGCCGAGCGACCCCGGACGGATGTCTTGGCTAGCTCTGGAGGCAGTTGAGCGTAGTGACGGTGCGTTATTAGAGTTTAGTTTACAATTAGTATATATTGTTACGGTTGTGTAGTGTTGTTACGATTTTGATGTTAGTGTATAGTTGCGAATTATTCTATAGAATATAGCATTATTTATGATATATTATTATAGGTTATTTAGATAGTTAATATACTAATATATTATCAATTAATAATTATGCATAGTCTAGATTAATTTTTATTATATATTTTGTGAATATATAAAATGATGAATTAATATTAATACTTTTTATATTATATTTTTAATATAGAATACGGATGAGCAGGGTCGAGGGAGCGAACTGTCGGGTATATCGCAGAGATTGTGAAATGGTCGTAATGTGACGATTGTGTATGAAAATTAAGGTAAATTAATATCGACATTACCGACCGATCTTAGAGTGTGATAGTATCGCAGACGATTGTGACATCGTTCGTATATTAACGAACGCAGAATCGGGTCGGTTAATTTTTTTTTTCCAATTTTGAGGGAAAATAGGTTTACGCGCGTGTAATTTGGGTCGGTATAATGACGATTTACTAATCGTCGTGTAAACTATGTTTCCTCAATTGGTCGGCTTGGTTTTCGTCGATAGTCGGTCGGTATCGGTGCAGAGAGACTGATCGACGAATGGTCGGTAAACATAAGATTACGGCCGCAATTTCTACCGAACGGGTGAACTCTGCAGCGAACCTTCGTGTAATATATTGTCTATTTTTGGATGAAAATACTGTAGCAGAAATTGGATTATTTGCGCTCGCGATTAGACGATTCATCGGTCGGAAAGCTGTTACTCATTGTCACCGAATAATCGGTCGGTAAAGTCGTGCGGGCAGACAGTGATTTTATCTTGCTGTTGTGCATACGTTTTCATTCAAGGGCACAACCCTGGTTCCCCCTTAGCACTGGATTCCCTAAATAGCTATGTTATGATTTATTTTCAACATCTGTTCTAGAATTAGCGATAGTGCAATAGTGGTTAAGAACGCATCATAACGATAGTAAAGTCAATGATCTATAAAACAAGCATAGAGTAAGTTATAGTTGACTACTGAACATATTAATGAATTTGCTAATTTAAAATTGGATCATCTTTAATCTTCATGTTAAATTCTTGCAACATTTTGAATTCAACTGTTGCCTTTGATGACTTCAATTTATGAGACATAAATGTAAATCGATCATATCGAAATGACTGCGAAATGTTTCGAATACTTAAAGTCTTGAAATCAGACCTAATTTGCACATGTAACATGGGCTATAGGCTGCAATATGCAACGGGCGCTATGGGAGTGTTCAGCTATGACATCAAGGAAATCACTGGGTTCGCCCAAGTATACTGAACTTATGCATAGTTGCAAGTTTGAGACTGATAGTAAGAAAGTTAGTTCAACATACACATATAAGTATTAGCTTGTCTGGGGAACACGGGTATCCTGTATAGCTGGTTCCAACACCCTATTTTCTAATTAAGTGTCTGTTTCCTGGTACTAGATTGTTCATCACTCAAACTACGGATACTATATAGTATGAAGTAGAAATGTATCTTGTGGTGTTGGCACTGTCATCAAAGCAGGCTCAAAGGAGTTAGGTTGCAGGGTTGGCTTTGTTTGTACATTGTGGATAGGGCGCTGGAAAAGGAGTTTTTGGTGGGCTATGAAAGGGTCTTGAGCATTCCATTTATTGATTTATATTTGCATTTCAATG
>SNQN01003648.1:28472-43244 GCA_008642245.1 Bassia scoparia | reverse complement strand
CTTTCATGAGAGGTCATGTGTTGACTAGCATTTCATCATCGAAGTCGAAGCACATGAAAGGCTTAGAAATGAAGGAAAAAGAAATTTTATTATGGTGGAAGGCTAATGCCAATGATAAGACTTATATTCCTAATAGACATAGACTCGACAATAGGAAAGAAAAGGGAAAAAGTAAAATCTCGGTGGAGGGACTCTTCGACTCAACCTATGCTAGAGATTTTATTGACTCTTTCTCATTTCTCCTTTTGTTGTGAACTGTGGGTACTGCGGGTGATTGCTTTGCTTCAAATGCTTGGCTTTTTACCCTCGGGAAGGATAAGAAGGCGTCTATCTTCAATTGCAAGATGCACAATGCCTTTGAGCTGGTAGCATTCTTCGATTACATGGACATTAATTACCTCTATGATACTTGCAATATTTGTTGGCATCCCACCATTTTGCTTCTTTTTCCATAGGTGGATMAGGAGTAGAGCCAATGGGCTCAAGAAGCCCCTTTGCACTCAAATAATCGAATMCTTGTGTATAAGCGTTGTGYTCAGGAGTGCATACATGTCCTTCCTTGACTTTTCGAGGGGTAGGAAGGAGACCGTCATCAATCATGTCATGCACGAGATCTTTGAAAAAGATGCATTCTTCAATGGAGTGACCATGGCCGCAATGGTATAGACAATACTTGCTTTTGTCCCATCTGGTGAACCTTTCAAAAATTGGTGGATCTGGAGTGGGGCCCACTGGAGTGATTAAGCCTTAAGTGAAGAGTTGATCAAATGCTTGCTTGTAACTCATCCCCAAAGTGGTGTACTCGCCTCTTTTTCGACGGTTTGGTTGTCTCACCATTTCAGTTTTAAATGATGACGTGATCACTTGTACTAGCCTTCCATTCATTTCTTCTAATRGTGCCACCTTGGCATCAATGGTCTCGAGCTTCTCGGCCATTCTGTTCATGACCCGGGCCATTTGGTTGATAGCAAATAAGGGAATTTTGGTTTCCGTGTTTTGAGCATTTTGTGGGGACGTTGTCCGTTTAGTGAACAAGAATAGAGATGAAAGATAGACTTAGAGTGCTGAACAATCCTGTGCAAAGAATAGGATCACGATTCCCACCCTCGAGCTAGCCCTTATCGAAACCTGTGAAGTTTCTGTGTTAAATGACTTATCCGTACATTATGTAGTACTAGTTTTATTGCACGCGATGCGTGCTTATACTATGAATCAAATTGATATTCATCATTAAATATAATTATAAAGTGCATGTGTATCAAATAAATGTCATAAACTAATTAGCGAATACACATTTTATTGAATGGTAACTGTTTTTTTTTTAAATTATGACTGAAAATTAAATAAAAGCCATTAATATTCAATTCATGTTTAAAACTTTCAGATAATTAGATACATAATAACGCAAAATTATCATTTTAATCACATAATAAGCAAAAGGTATTTAGACACAGTAATTCATATTGTTTAATAATTCTAAGGTATATAAGATTTTAATGGGGCACGACCATCTTCCCCCCCCCCTCTATATACATAGAGATATAGCCCGTTAAATTAATATATATGAATATGTAGATCGATAACCATACAGTAAAATTTAAACTTACACATAAAGACATATCTGTAAAGATATATGAATACTATAACCATGATAAGAACAGATTGTGTTGTTGACGTGTTTTAGATGGCGAGAAGCGATTGCTGCTTATTAGTGATTGAAGTGTGCTTAATATTAAAATAACAGTCCGAACCTATTATATAATTTAGGGGAGTCCCAATTCATTGTTCGTATTGATTGATTGATATATAAATGACAAATATTTTTAATTACTTTTTATTGATAATTAGTGTTCCAATTACATTATAATTGAATATGAATTCGCAACAAATATTAAATTTCATCTTTTACAAAATTCATGTCCAATATTCATTGGCTTATTGATTTAATCACAACTACAGTAGTTAATATAATTTCAAATTTTTGACATATTTATTAAAATTCATTGCCATAATAGCTACAATGTTGCATTGCTTGGGACACATTACTGGTACAAAATATCTTTAATTAAAACACTTTTTCACAATTTGCCATTAACATTGTATATATCTGATATTGAGCTTGGCTTGAAAATTTTCTTTAAAAGAACATTTCAACTTAATTAATTAAGGGTAGCAAACGTAAGTTAATAGGGGCCCACCATTGCTCCCCCCTTGCTACTATAATAGACGATTAGACTCGACTTTTAGAAACTGGCATGACTCACTTCCTTAACTAGACTCGATGCATGGCCTAATAGTCGTCATTCCTTGCATTGACTAGGCGTTAGAATGGTCCTAAACACATCTAGCCCGCTGTAGATGATCAAAAGGAGACTAAACCATAGGCTTTCTACGTGCACGCAGCCGCGCGTCATGGTGGGATGGCATCAAAGCTTAAGAACTTGTTACCTAGGTAGTGCACCACCGCCAATTCTTAAGCGACCCACCCACCCCACCCCCACCCCCCACCCCCACCCCCCCCCCCCCCCCCCCCCCCCACCCCCCCCTCGGGTCGTTTCTCGAGTGTAGACACACACTTATATGAGACTGATGCCGAAAAAGCAGAACTCAGTGCCAACAACCTAAGTACCAAGTAATGCAGGATGCCTAACACATGTCGTCTTTAAGACGCTGAATTCACAAACATTTCGGATATTGTCCACACATCACTAAAGATAATGCTTCAATGAATCCCTATAAGTTGCCGCTTCAATGTATTCCCAGTGAAGTTTGCCAAAAATTGTACGAGCATCGGGGGTCATCGAGCCGGACTGGGTCCGATCCCTCTGCTCCGAGGGGTACAATTAGTTGATGACTCGAGTTTTGCTAGAATTTAGTTCTTAATTTTACATATGTGAGTACTGCTGGAGTGTGTGTTTATACTCAAAACGAGTAGAGGAAAGTCGCCACCGCACTTCTTTCGAGAAGCTACGGAACTCGGTTAAGCCTTGCCTATAATGCACTAAGCAGGCGAACGACTCCAGTTGTCTGGTAGTGCACTATTAATTCTAGATTAGGGACAAGGTTAAGGCTAAGTAGTGCACAACACCCCCCACCCCTCCCCCCCCTTTCCCCACTCTCCCCCCCCCCCCCCCCCCCCCCCCCCCGATCTAGCGGCCTTTCGTCGGTCATTCGAGTCCATATCAAAAAACAACAACAAACATATTCTGTTTTAACCCCTAAGCATGAAATTATTAGGCGGTTGTTAAGAGAAATATCATGCATATAGGCATAATTGTTGTCATTGACTTTAGTGTTGTTAGTTCCGTATCGAAGGTGCCTAATAGTCAATTAGTCCGAGAGCTAATCTTATTAGGCGTGAAACATGTAGATTGCCGGTCTTATTTAAGACATAATAATGGTGTGATTTGCAAGATGCAAGCATTCAACAAGAATTAAAGTTTCTAAGATTGATTTAATTATACAATATAGTGTGAATCATATATACATTCCAATTTTGTATAGAAAGTCGAATTTCTACAACCATGCAAAGGGGGTTAAGAAGATTGAGATATTGCCTCATACTAACCTTGCAACACGGCTCAAATGATTGAGAACGAGCTAGGGACCTCGTGAACTCGTGACGCATGAACAAACCAATCGATCTCAAATGAACAAGAACCCGAAATCAAGCCAAGATCTCAAATGAGTGGCATGAATGGATGTGTGATAATGTTTTAAAATGTGTTTTGATGTTTTTAAGAATGCTTTTGATTGGTTTTGAATGCTTTGATTATGTTTATGGAGTGTATGATGCAAGAATATGTCGTCTTGAATGCTAGTATGAATTGACGAGAGTTTTAGAGAGAGAAGAGAGAAGAGCAAGAGCATATATGAGGTGCATGAGGTGTATGAGGCGTGTGAATGTTGCAAATCAAGGGTCGGGGCTTTGTATTTATAGCCAATAGCTAAAAAAGGAAAGAACATGGGCAAAATCACGCCCAGAATGCCAAAAARGTGGGCGTAATTTCGCCCAGCACTCCTTCCTTTTTTAGCTGATTCGACTTGCCTAAATTAGTGGGATGCGTATAATATAAAWATCAGAATAAAATATGATTTTAATTTTATTTTATCGCGAGATTTGAACATAATAATCCTAACTGATTTGGGGAGATATTAGTGTGSGTCCCACGCTCGGGTGCGGTCCCYAAGCTCCCGAAATGAGAAGTTTTGCTCGGGGCGCGTTTTTGCTTAGGAAWTTCATAAATATTTTTCCACTACTAAAAACTTATGGAAAAATATGCATAAAATTACTTGTAAAAAAATAATGCATTTTGTTAAAATTTCATGAATTTTGGAATTGTTTTCATATTTTAAATATTTATCGCAAAATTAATTAAATTGCCGAAAATTCCAAAAATGCTTAGAAAAATCCAAAAAATTCTGAAAAATTCTACAAAAATGTTTTAAAATAAGTTAAAATTATTTGAAAAATAAAAATAATTTTTAGGGGTGCTTTGTGTAGGGAAATGTGCCCATTGTAATGAAAACTTGCCTTTTTTGGGTTTGTTAGGGCCCTAACTCTCTCAAATCAACTTGTGTGTTGCAAGGGGTGTCTTATCATCGGTCGTCTTGGGCTAGGGAAAAATGTAGGTATCTATAGGTATCAATTATGAGTTCCTCATCCAATGGGCTTAAGCCCCATTCCCCTCGACGTATCAAGGACTAGTCTCCTATTTAGTTCGTGATATTGTTGCATCACACAAAGTAAAAACATAACCACTCATAGAATTTACCTCATCATTGTCAGTAACCCAGTTTGCATCACAATATCCTTRCAAAACAGTAAGATAACCAACAAAATGCAAACCCCAATTAATGGTGCTCTTTAGGCACTTTAGAACACTCCTAAGCACATCCAGTGATCCCTACTAGGGTTATGGGTCTACCGACTAAGTCTACTAATAACATYTGCAATATCATGATGAGTATATTTCATTAAAAACTTAAAACTGCAAATTATTTTAGRATATTAAGCTTGGGTCACACTATTTCCATCATGCATTTTCAAGTGAATACTCGCATCATAAGGAGTTTTAACCGGCATAACATCAAAAGAGTTAAACTTTTTTCAACACTTTTTCCACATAGTGAGGTTGAGACAAAGTAAAGTCATTACTTGTTTTGGTGACTTTAACACCCAAAATCGCATCAGCTTCACCTAAGTCTTTTATATCAAACCTAGAGGAAAGAAATGCATTAGTCTCATCAATGGCTCTCATGTGTGTACCAAAAATTAACATGTCATCAACATATAAACATTTTATGACACAATCATTGCAAACATTTTAGAGTACACACACGCATCAGCATGATTCACAACAAAACCAAAACTAATAATAGTTTTATGAAACTTTTCATACCACTGTTTTGGAGCTTGTTTCATGTCATAGAGAGATTTATTTGACTTACACACCTTGTGTTCTTGTCCCGGAATTAAAAAAAAAACCTGAAGGTTGAACCATGTAGATCTCCTCCTCTAAGTCACAATTTAAGAAAGTTGTTTCAACATCCATCTGATGAATAATCAAATTGAAACTAGATGCTAAAGCAAGCGAAGTACAAATAGTGGCAATCTTAGTTACAGGTGAGTAAGTATGAAAGAACTCTACACCAAAATTTTGTGTGAATCCTTTAATAACAAGTCTAGCTTTATACCTTTCAATTGAGCCATCAATTTTGCGCTTCTTTTTAAAGATCTACTTACGCATAATAGCATTACTACCCTTTGTTAGATCAACAAGTTCCCATGTATGATTAGACATAATAGATTCAATTATTTCACTATTAACTACTTCCTTCTAGAAACTAGCATCAATAGAGCTCATTGCATGTTCATAAGTCTTAAGAAACTCATCATGATCATCAACATTCTCAATTTGAGTTAAGAAAGTAGTGATGAAATTAGGACCAAAGCTAGTTTCAATTCTACGTCTCTTACTACTTTTTGATGGAACAACCTTATCTTGTCCACGTACTATTAGTAGTAGGTACCTGCAAAGTAGAAGCAGAAGTAGAAGGAGCATAAATAACAACATCATGGGAAACAACATCCTTCTTAAAAGGAAAACCATTCTCAGAGAACTCGAAATCTCTTGACTCTCTGAGGGGCCTGTCACTCAAATACATAAACCTATAAGGAGCACCATTACTTGCATAACKAGTGAAAATGAAATCAAATGTCTTAGGTCCAATGTTTTCCTTCTTAAAAGAATAGAAGTTTAAGGCACTTTAACTAAACGCCTCCACATTTTAAGGAATTTCAAGTTTGGCATATAACCTCTCCACAACTCATATTGGATTTTGTCAAGCTTTTTATAAGGCACTTTGTACAAAACATGAGTTGCAGAAAGTAAAGCTTCCCCCCCCCCCCCACATGTTATTAGACAAACCTGAACTAATTAATATAGCATTCATCATTTCTTTAAGGGTCCTATTTTTCCTTTCTACTACTCCATTTTGTTCAGGGGTATAGGAAGCAGAAACCTCATGAATTATGCCAATTTGTTCACAAAGTTCTTTTAAAAATGTGGCTCCATACTCCCTACCCCTATTAAACCTAATTCTTTTAACCTTTGGTCCAACTAATTTTCTACTTCTATCTTACAAATTAAAAACATTTGGGAAATTCTACAAAATACCCCTCTAAAAACGCGTTTTCCATGATATATCCTTGTTTAAAAAAGTGTCCATGATAAATCCTTACTTTATATTAATGTGTACACAAAATAACCTTCATGGTTAACTTTAACCAAAACATATGGTTAAATTAATTTTAAAAAATTAAAAAGAAAATAAAAACCACCACAACAGCTCCCCAATCCTGCCACCTTCACCTGACCCAGTCCTGCCACCTTCACCTGACCCAACCACCGTGACTTGTGACCATACCCCTCCGCCACGCTCTTCCTCATCCCACCACCACAGCAGCCCCTCACCCCAAACCAACATCCTACAAATTTGAACCCAGCTACACCACCATTGAATTCGAAATCCCCCCACCACCACCCTCGAATTCACACTCTCTCGCCATCATCGAACACGCTTCGAATTGGGGATCTGGGTGGGTGGTTGAGTTTGTTTGTAACTCCTTTGAAATTCGAATCCCCGACTGATTGCGATGGTGGAGGAATGAAGAGAGATCGACGAGGGAGATTGTGGTCGCGAAATCGAGAAAGGGTTGCGAAATCGAAGGGGGCGGTTACGAATTCGTGGTTTGAGTWGCGAAATTTGGGTTGTTTCAATGGAAATGGTAGGGGATTTGCGAGGGTGGTGGCTTTGGATGGTGGTGGGCGAGATGGTGATGGATTTGTGTTGGTTGGTTGTGGGAYTAAGCGCGGGTCGATTCGATAATGGGGGCGATTGATGGTGGTGGGTCAGGTGGGCTTGGGTCAGGTGGGCACGGTGGTTATGGTGGTGGGCAGGTGGGTTGGATGGCGACTCAAGTCAATGGTGGCGTTCGTAGTGTAGCATGGGAGCAGTGGGGTGTTTGGTTTTTTGTCTTTTTAAAAAAATAAAACTTAACCATGGTTAAGCTAAAGTTAACCATGGAGGTTATTTTGGTACACATTATATAAAGTAGGATTTATTATGGACACTTTTAAACAAGGATATATCATGGAAAATGCGTTTTAGAAGGGTATTTTGTAGAATTTCCCAAAACAATTTTTCTGCCTCATATATGCAATATGACATCAAAAAATGTGATATAATAACTGTTTTCCACTTCTATTTCAACATTTTTAAAGTCAGCTAAATCCATATTGAATTAATTTAAGCAATTTAGTTACGTTCATTAACAAGTTTTAAATTTTTTTTAGTTATTAGCACCAACACATACTCACATACATCACAATTTGCAAAGACAAAAAAATTACGAGGATTGAGCTTGAGGATGACAAATACATTGCAAGAACTTCTGAACTGTTGGAGTTTCTCATTAACATTGTTCGCCGTTGATTAGCCATCAACAAAAATTAGCAAACAATTCTTTATCTGCACAAAAATATTTAGTTGCAGTACTCCTATATCCACAATTCATTCAGTATTGTTACTAACATAAATTTACTCATAAACTATAGCAACAATAATATCATTAGAATTGTCAACAATATGGGTATGATTATTATTTTGGTCATAGTTCTTGTCTTTGCGTTGATTGCATTGTCATACCTTATGGCCAGTCATGTCACAGACATAGCAAGTTGGGTTCGWTTTCTGTCCCTTATAGGACTTCTTGAAGTTCCTGCCCTTCTTGTTCAGGACTCCCAACTGCATGTTCTGATTTTGAWTGTTATTGGAAGTAGGATTCTTCCCTTTATTGTTCCTATTAGATTTTTTCACATAAGACTCAACAATGTTAGCCTTAAAAGCAAGTTCATTAGAAGAAGATGTCTTATCCTTAAGCCAATTTGCCAATTCAATTTTCATGTGTTCGATCAATTCCCCCAGCGTCATATCCTTCTTCTTGTTATTTATATGGTTGCAATAACCAAACCAAGAATCAGGAAGATTTTTTATCAAAACAATGGCCTACAGCACCTCGCACATCTTCATTACTTCMGCCAGYATGTCAACAACAAGGTTCTCATACTCATGAACTTGCTCCATGATGGGTGTGTCATCAACCATCTGGAACTAAAGCCACTTTCCGGACACGTACTTCTTTCTAGCATCCTTAGAACTGTATTTCTTCTCTAGAGTCTCCCAAATTGATTAAGCAGACTTATTGTTGATGAACAGATCGAATAGGTCATCAGTCATATGGTTTTGCAAATACCCTTTAACCAACTTGTTGTGTTTTTCATACTTGGCAATCTTCTAATCAGTATCGAAAGATTTTTCAACGAACCAATTAATTTGGGGGCACTCCTCTAGAAGGARATAATCAACCTCAAATTGTTCAAATAAGATCAAGAGATGTCGAGACCAGCGTTTATAATTCCTCTCGTCTTGAGGTTCGAGTTTGGACAGATCATGAAGTGT
Organism: Bassia scoparia; assembly: GCA_008642245.1. Lineage (NCBI taxonomy): Eukaryota > Viridiplantae > Streptophyta > Magnoliopsida > Caryophyllales > Amaranthaceae > Bassia > Bassia scoparia. Next base: position 34,220 of record SNQN01003648.1, on the reverse strand, counting down.
TTTGATATAGGAAGATGAATCCATTATCTAAAATTACAGTAATAATTTTGCTTCTAAATTGTAGAAAAGGGGATTGTAAGATCATAAGTGAAGGAGAAATTTTGTGAATGAAGAATTGTCGCGCCGTGTTATAAACCACTACCTTAGAAGCAAAAAAAATTTCCCGACTAGGTGCAATCGGCAACGCAYCGTTTGCCCCCCAAGATTAACATGACACTCCCTAATTTGTGCATTCATGAAAGGGAGTTGGAACTGTAATATTGCTCAGATTAGAAGAGGAAAAGGGAAGAGAAGTGTTTGAGGAGAAATTTTTTCTGTATATATTGAACTGAATGCAAAGAGGTCGTTATATAGGCTGAGTGAATCACAAAACGGAAGGAGAAGATCGATGGATTCAGTTTTCAATTTGGACAGAAAATATGGGAGCATTAAACACACAACGGTTACACAATTAAATCAAAGAATATGAAAAGATTTTTTGTAAGCATCCAAAAAGGATGAATTTGGACCCAAAAATAAAGCCACGTCGCGCACGTGTCACGAGTTTGGGTTGGACGACAGTGGCGGTGCGCGCGTGGGGATACCCAATATCACCCCTCACACTAAGCTTCAAACACTATAAGTCACATTCCTCTATATAAATAAGAAGAATAAAACATTGCAATTTTATCGATGTAGGACAAACTAATAAAAGGAACCTTTGCAATTCCTACTAGGGCTTTTGCATTTCCAACAAGAAGTGTACAAGTAATTAGACCCATTGAAGATGAATATAAAGATCAAAGGTGATGTATTATGTAAAAATTTCTTCTTCACTTCATAGTTATGGAGTAGTCGAAGATGTATCAATTTTGTAAGTCAATATATAACATTAGAGCTGTCAATTCAGTAAAATCAGTTGTTTATGGTGAAATCATAGCAGTTCTGTTGATTTCGATTCTATTTGTTAACAGTTCAATTTAGTTAACAGTTATTTCAGTTCAGTGTATTTCAGCTTTTTTAAAATTTAATTTCAYTTTATTTCAGTTTAAACTTAATCAGTTCGGCTATAAAACAGTTCGGACCATAGCAGTTCAATGTCTTTGAGAATTTGTTTTAGTTTCTTAAATCTTAACAACWWGTGAAATAAAACATGATCTGGTCAACATCAACCATAAAAGTGTTATTTGCTAAAAGAAAATCAATAAAATTAAATAACATTYCATAAGAATGGATTATAATAAACTAATTTAATATGCTACATCATATTAGATGAAAACAAACCAGTATACAAAGTATTAGATTAGTATATAAAAGGATGATGATTAGGTTGACTTGAATAATTATGATCTAGTATAAGGTGTATAACTATATAAGATGATCCAGTTAACATCAAACAAATCTTTATTTGCCTGAACTAGATTTATGGAACTAATAACATTGTGCACGAATCAATTATAAGAAACTAACTAGTAACATTGTTCTATTGAATTAGATCAAACCATTAGTGTATTGATCCAATATATGAAGCATTAGATCAATAAGTGAAAGGATGTTTATCAAAGTTAATCTAGTGTACATGAATATAAATACTRRGTATATAAGATAATCCAATCAATATTAATAATTTAATATGTAATAGACATGGCATTAGCCTATCTACTGAACAGCACGAAGCAACATAACATGTAGTGTTGTTATTGTAGGCCAACTTACATTGCTTGAATCAAACAACCCAGGCCACATATTACCATTATATATAATTACTTGTTAATGTAGTGGAGGTGTGGAGTGAAAGAGGTTCTAGTGCGGATATGTAAGGAAGTGGGAGTTAGACTTGTAGTGACTGTATAAGAAGGATGTGAATGTTGGATAGTTTGGTATGAAAAAACCAAGTCCCACAGAAGAATGACAAGAGACAAGAAGGGAACATACTTCTATATAAACAAAGATGAAGAGTATCTTTGGTAAAACCAAAAGCAACTTAAATAAAGTTGCATTGATTGATGTTTCAAAGGGTGAAACAAGTTTAAAATCATCTTCACATTAGTAAGTTGACTACTAAACAAGGCTTTAACTGAATACATTGATTTTTACAAATAGCAAATATTATGTAATTCTTATATTAAATATAATAAATATAATTATAGTTTTTGCGTTAGCCTAACTTAAGAGTTTAGGCTCGATCTAAGCCTTGAAAGTTAGTCATGAGCTTGAGCTAAGTTCAAATACTAAACTTGTTATTTAATATTGAATTAATATTAATATAAGTTTATGCAGGTATATTTTTTCAACAAAATAATAATATAGAATATAATTAACTGAAGTAAAAAACTTTAAGTTTATATTTTTTGCTAAAATAATATAGAATACAAGTCTAATGCATTGGAGTTAATAATTTACAGTAGTATTGTCTAATTCATGAGAGTTAATTAATTTAAAAACATTATATTTTTGGTTAATTTTCAATTTTAGTTAAATAAAGTTTCCAATTCATTTGGTATTACGCAAGCGAAGCCTACTCTCAGTGGTGTCCATCTTTCCTGCTCTTAATAGAATAATTTCAGTGGTGTCTCTTTTTCAGAGGTTTGTACTTGTTCATTGGTTTGTTTTTGTTCGGAGTGTCCCTCTCTGTAGCATCAAAAAAAAAAGTTCAGTTCAATTCAGTTAAGTTCAGTTGTTTGATTAACTTTTCATTTTAAGTACAAGTAGTAGGCCTCGTTTTTTGGACTTTTTCTATGGTGACATAAGTCAGTTCAGTTCAGCTCCGATCCGCTCCTTCAATTCAACTTAATTATTTTAGTTTAACTTAAATATTTTGCTAATTAATTCGTTAATGTGATGATATTGATAATATAATAATGATGATGATGATGATAATAATAATAATAATAAGATAATATAATTATTATATTATATTATTATTATTATTATTATTATTATATATTATTATTATATTATTATTATTATTTGTGTTGTAACGCTTGCCACGTTTTAGTGTTTAAATATAATAATAATAATAATAATAATTAAAATAATATAATAATAATAATAATAAATAATAATAATATAATAATAATAATATAATATAATATAATAATAAATATTCTTCTATATTTCTTTTATTCGCAACTTTGTTTAGCACAACTTTTAAGGAAGAGACTTCAGTGTGTAAACGAGCAAATTTAGGTAACCTAAGTTTATATCTAGTAACATATCATCTCATTAGTAACATATCATATCAATAGTTCAATATTAATCCTAAGTTATATGTGTTTAGCGAGTAATTTGGTGATGACGTGTCCTGGCTAAGATTTCCCAAGCTTCTAGGTTGAGAGAGGGGTGGAGGCTTCCCTTTAATGCTACACGGGAAGAGTTGGCTTATTTGGAACAAACGTACAAACCTTGCTATCTCTGATCTCCTGGTCAACGTTGCTTACGTCCTGCATGCTCCAGCACCACAAGTCTGGCCTGGCACCTGCACAACGGAGAATAGTCCTATTTGGATTATCTCCCCTCCGATGCTTAAGTAATTACGGATTTTAGGGAATAAAGAGTTAGGCTAGTGGAGAGAAGTATGAGAGATGCTCCAAGTTGGTTGGAATTTGGGTTGCAGATTAATGCTAGGGTAGATGTAGGTGCCATAAATGTGGTTTTCGGGGTATTTAAGGCAATCCCTAAAAACAAGGCACCCTTGGATGTGTGAACATGTCAACCATCCGTGCTTCCTTGCGTTCTTACTATTGTTTCGGTCCGGATAATTTAATTAGTGGACGCTTGCCACGTGGATCATTTTGATCCAATATTGAAGGACACGTGGGCAAGGATTTTCCATGCCAATCATTTGCCCCTCAAAGACCCTGTAAATCGTTGGATTTATAGGTGTTTTGATCTTTGATTTCACTTAAATTTACACTTTGTAAACAAACAATAAATAAATAATTTATCTCCTTTTTTTGCCTTGGGAAGTGTGCCCTCTGATTGTGAGTAGGCCAGGCCAATAAATCCAATCGCCCAGAACCTATTTCGCGTGGCAGGGCTCAGGTGGCCAAGTCTTCCTTCCCGCATTTCCCTTCTCCATTTCAAAATCGAAAAGAAGGGGAAGAGGGGCGGGTTGAGGTTGGGTATAAATACCCTTGAAAGGAGAGGGAGAGAGAGAGACTTTTTTAGCTCTGACTTCTCTCTAAAAAATCAATCTCGCTTCGCACTTCTCTCTCTACACTTCGCATATTTCAAGTTTCGTCGACGAGCAGCTTCGCATTTCGCGACTTCCAGCTTCGCTCTCGCAGTTTTTCAGATTTCATCCAACACTTTGTTGACTTCGCACTCAAGTACTATCGCACCTTTTTCTTTCTTCGCACTTATTCTTTATTCTTTTTATGCAATGTAATAATGAGCGACGCAAGTTCTACGGWCTCTTCGCCCAATAAGAATAGAGTTGGGGGCTTGGAAGAGCCTAGTCCAACTTCGCCTGGCTCAAATTTAACTGCTTAATCCTCTACCCTTGGTTTTTTGTACTCGCATTCTGTAGCTCCTCGTCCCATCCTTGACACTCTGTCTGTTCATATCAGGATGCCTCGCGTTAAATCGACTGCTCGACGAAAACCTGATGACCAATTTTGGGAGGAGGAGCCAGAACCTAGTACTTCTGGTCGCTTGCCTGTGCGAGTGGAGGACTATCTAGAGCTCTGACTCCGAGGACCTTAGCGCTCTCTTAGATGTTGCGATGGCCAAGGGCAGCGATGAGGAGGTTGACTTGAATACTGTTAAGGTCAAGGGCGAAGAGGCAGAATTTGAGAAGGCTCCCTTTGATTGGATAGCCAAAAATAAACCTCATGTGGAGGAATCATCCAAGGATGAGGACAAGGACAAGGACAATCCTCCTGCAACCATAGTGCAAAAGGCTTGGAGGGCCGCACTTCTGTAGCTCCAGCACATCTATGCACCTCACATTTGCTTCGTCTCGCCTGAAGTCAAAGAGAGGTTCGTGATCCCTACTGAGGGAACTACGATCACCCAGACCARAGAGAACACCTTTGCAGTTTATAAAGCGGTGGTGAACTTGGGTCTTCGCTTTCCTTTAAGCCCCTTAATAGTAAACTTAATGAAGGCCTATGGCATAGGCCTCGCACAGTTGACACCGCAGRCATGGTGTCACATTCTTGGCTACAAGGGCACCTGTAAGGTGAAGGGCTAGCCATGCATAACTAAGGTCTTCCTTCGCATGCATCTGATCTCTAACAACAGTAGATGRCAAGCTGGTTGGTTCRAGCTTTCGCAGAAGGAGAAGTACATGACCTCCCTGGACAAGCCAAATAAGGTGTACAACTGGAAGAATGACTTCTTCCTTGTGCACACCGCAGACACACCCCTCACTAAGATCCTCTCCTCCTGGACATCGCATCAGAATACATACAAGGAGAGCGAGTTGGGTGCGAGGACTCCTGACGTTGTACAACGGTTGGAGTACTTCGAGACTACGGAGTACACATACAGGGCCTTGAATCGAATAACCAAGGTTCCCAAAAATTGGCTCCCAACGCTCGAGGGCTTCTGCAATCAGGACTTCATGCGAGCCTTTGGCCTCGCAGGTGGTCGCAGAGTTGAGCGAGGGCTGAAAGGTAGACTTTCAACTTCCTTAATATTATTTATGTCTGAACTTTATCTAAACAAGTGTTCCTTCTCGCAGATTCTTCTCGTGCCAGACTCCCAAGTCACTTGAGTGGGGCTATGTCGAGTGAAGACTTTCAGGCCTTCTCAGCCGCATGG
>SNQN01003648.1:0-25855 GCA_008642245.1 Bassia scoparia | reverse complement strand
GTTTTGATAGTGAGTTTGAAGAAGGGTAAACAACTAAACATGTCTTTTCACAAGTCCGATATCTAATTTGGTGCTATTTAGCTTGACTCAATGATTATTGGCTTGTAATTAACTTCTCTCCATAGTCAAGGCATAAGATGTGATAAKAGMACTGACAGCAATAGAAAGCCCATCTGAGAAGGCATCCTATTAGAGTGAGCACCTAAGCGAGGTACACCAGAGAAGAGCTAGGTTGCACAAATTTATCTAATCGCAAAATAATATAGAAGTACTAGCCATTACAGAAACTTGATTGGATTTTCAAGACAAGATTGAAATTTGGTGAACAGAGATTCTGTATTCAAAATAAATTGACAAAAATAAGAGTTCCCAGCTGAGAATGCAAAATCTCAAGTATTGCTGTATTGCATACAGTGCTGCTTACTTTTGAGATGCTTGCTGCTGCTGCTGCTGCTGCTGCTGCTGCTGCTGCTGGGAAGTTGGTGGAGGTGGTGGACCACCTACTGCAGCATGATGGTGGTGATATTGACCAGGAGGGTAATGCTGGTATTGCGGAGGAGGAGGCGGCATATAACCACCATAAGGAGGATAAAATGGCTGTTGATAGTGACCAGGAGGAGGTGGCATACCCTGGTAACCATATGGTTGTTGGCCTTGAGGCTGTTTCTCAGACCCAGATTTGTTTTCCCCGGATCCTGACGGCCCATTTGAGGAACCAGAGCCATCTTGCGATGGGACAAGAGCGCCCATTCGTTGGGGATCCATTGATGGGTAGAATGTCTTTCCCTGCTGAGGTGGTGCTGGAATATTGAAGTATGTCATTGGTGGTGGAGGGATCTGTTCCTGACTTGTGCCAGGTGGATGAAGTTGACCCTGCTGCTGAGATATAACAGATCTAGGAAGCATCCCACTGTGGGCCACTGCAGCTTGTTGTTTTGCTTGTTCATCCCCGTCTAARTCAGGTTTGGGTTGCTGAGGCCTACCCCACATTAGCTTCAGCCTTAGACCTTTTATGACAAGTTTGTTTGAGAGCTCTTCTGCTGCCTTCTCTGCAGCTTCCCGAGTAGTATAGGTTACAAAAGCACAAGCTCGCTGGAGAACCATTCGGATGGACTCAATTTCACCATGGGCATAGAAGTTATCCCTGAGGTCTTGCTCAGTCACCCTGGCATCAAGCCCACCCACATACAAAGTCTTGATGCTCTCATCCTCCGGAGGTTCAACTGTCTGCATTTCACCAGCCTTGTTTAAAAGCTTCATTGCAACTGGGTCATTCACTCTGTTGACAGGATATCAAGCATGATCACATAATTTCATTTTAATACATAAAACAACTAACAAAAGAATATGMCACAACCATCAACATTTATAAACATGTACCCTACAGCATAAAATTACATTGAATGACAAAAACATTTCAAAAAAKAGTAGAAAATACATAGCAGTAAAAGCAGCCCTTGTATCTCAATTATATTTATATAATTATAAGCAGGATGATGATAAGCAGGCAATTGTATGCATCTAAGAAACATAAACCTGCCAATACATGAGTGACCTAGGAGCACCTATGTTTCTAAATTTAAGAATTCATATCAAACACAGTATGTGTCCAAGCCTGACTCAAATACTCTATYCGAATATACCAGGAATTGCCCAAAAATGAAGTAGCGATACTCTGGTCAGAGTTCGGAAATGCTACTAGAGGTAAAGAAATAGCTCATATAACATGGAAGCACACCCACAACCTTTAGTATAAAGCAGCAGATGTTCTGACAAAGATAAATGTTCAACTTACTAATGTCGGAGTCTTCACAAGTCTCCTTGTTAATAAAGAGTCGGAYTAGCATAAATGAGCACCAAAAATATTCAATTAACAAGCAAGACAGTCTGGGCCCAAGTGAAATGTTTTACTTACCCATAGTAACGATCTTTAATGTTTTGTTGCGATAGCTCCCCAGTTACAGGCATCTCATGCCTGTAAGGACATTCAGCACCTCTTGTACATTCACCTCTAATGTAGAAACTGCAAACATGTGCTCTATTTCTTTTATAATACGGTGTTGTTCTTTGAAGCTTCAAAATAGTGTCATTTGGCCGCACCTTTCCATAAGAGGATTCATAATCCAGACCAGCTCGAGCCTATAAAAAGGAGCATCAACATTGCAATTATATCGTGAGTATAATTAGCAAAAAGCAATAGCATCAACCCTCACTATTCACTGTTAAGAATTATTTATTCAAACATGAAAACAGCAGTCATCTCCATCTAACAGCACATATTATCTTAATAGTGTACGCTGTTATTTACAAATTGCAACTAGTTAGCCTCGATTTTAAAGTTCAATACCTATTATTTATATTATTTTTTTTATTATAAAAAAAAAAAAAAAAAAAAAAAAAAAAAACAAAAATCCAAAAATAAGTTTTATTTTATAGTTTATTAGTCATATAATGCCTTTGCACTTGTGTCTTGTTGTAAAAAAAAAAAAAAAAAAAAAAAAAAAAAAAACCTCCCCTCAAATGAAAGAAATGGACACTAGAAATCAAATTTATTTAATTAAATATTAGGCAGTACAGGGCTTCCACAAGGAGACATCACATAGTATAAAGCAAGATGCTCTGGGAAGTGAATTTTCAAGATTTCCAATTCAGAAAAGACTATAAACTCATCCTAACATATGCACCTAAACCAGCAAAATGTATCCAGTGTAAGATATATTATGCACCCAAAACTGGGGTATCCTTGTCTCCTGGACACCACAAGGAGCAATATATACATTACATGTGTATACACATGCACACACACAGGAAATTTTTCATTTTAGCCCCTTTGTTAATCCAACATATTCTGGTTAAAGAAGACAAACTGTAACTTTCTCCTTCAAATGCAACCAAAAATTCATTGGCATTATCATCCACATTAATGGAATGATTAAATCTGGTGTCAAGAAAATTATATAAAAGTCAAAGAGAATCAATAAAATAACACCATAGCCTACTCTCAAATTTAGCCATTGAAGGTCCAATCCTGAGAGAGAGAGAGAGAGAGAGAGAGAGGGAGGGAGAGAGAGAGAGAGTATTTTAATAATAAAGAATCTCATGCTGCTGCAATGGGTTGATGAAACCCATCAAAGTAATATTTAGTTATTTACTAGGCAACCAATCTTTTAGAGCTCTAAGAGACTAATACCCAAAATAAAGGGTCCATTTTACAGTGCCATCTTTGATTCCCTACTCAAGTATTCCTTTTCTTCTCTTACTTTCCATCATCAACACCCTCTGCTATATTTCAAACTTTTTGACTTTTAACAATAATAATTCTTATATTTTAATGTTTATTTAAAAATTAATCTCTTCTAGTCTAATTTGCCATTTATTTCTCTCATTTTTTTTTATTGAACAGTGAAAAAGAGCCCTAAAGCATGGTTCTGTTGAGAGAGGTAGCTTTAGGGTAGCTAAGAGAGCTGTGCTACAAGATCTAAAGTTATAAAAATGCGGAATTCCAAATATTTTCCATGTAAAATAGCTTGCTTTACATTTGTGATCWAAAGCAAAGCTCCAATAAGAAACCTAGTCATTTATGACCTAAATATTGCAAAAGACTTGGTTAATGGACTATATTAGCCCATTTTCACATTTGGGCATTGTCTATAGTAGCAAAGATAAATGCATGATGAGTGCAAATTCACCATGCACATTGTGCCTTGGATCTGAGGTCTCTGTGCTACTCAAAAGGCCAGGAAAATTTTATGATGCAGTATGTTAAATGGAGCTTAAAGTTTATCAGCATTAACTGCTGAACCATTAAGCACATGTGAGACATATGGATAACAATCACCAAAAACTAACTTAAACATCACCAACCCACATAAGATTGCAYRAGCTCCAATTACCCTACATGTGCCCAAACAACCCTTCGTGCTCCAATGCTCCCCATACTAATACAACACAATCCAGTATAAAATGCTAAAGTAGACTATTTTATCATTTTAATACTTTAAGTAGTAACATTGCAACTTCTCTCTCTCACCAGAATTCATAGCTTCACAATTAGGTGTATAGAAAAAAGTTCTCACCTTTGTTTGAAAAGCAATTGTTCATGATCAATTGTTCATGATGTTATTGTAATTAAGTGATGGGGGAAGAATAATAGAATAGAAATTACGTATTCCCTCCGATTTTTAATGTTCTTGTTTTATTCCATTTTGGTACACTCTCTCCAATATATTYTTGCTTTTTAACTTCGCCTTCTCCTACTTTCCCTTACTTTTTCACCTTTCAGACYCTCTCTCTCCAATCTATTTTTCCTTTTTAACTCCACTCACATTATATTAAATTATTCCTAATTTTTCCCCCAAATAGTAAATGCACAAAACATTAGAAATCAGAGAGAGTAATTATTATGCATTTCATTTCTTCTTGTTTAGCTCATTTAAGAACTTGAAACTATTCATACTTGGATGGAAACTTCTAAATAAGAATTAACATAGTAATGCGGGGTCTTGCTTAGTTTATCTTGAGGAGTACTTCAACAAATTTTGAAGTTTTTAACCAATACACATGACTACAGATATTAATGGAAAAAATGTGAGGCATATCCTTTAAAAGTGAAAGGGAACAAAATGAAATAAAGTTTCTTTGCTCTTTCTGTCTTTAAATGATTACAACAAATTCTAAATCATGAGAGGCTAAAACAAATTGACTATTACATTTAAAACAAGGGAGTACATTGCAATCACGCAAAATGTGAATTTCAGAACCAAGTTCAAAAAAAAAACAAAAAACAAAAAAAAAAACATTTCAAGACCAGAAAACAGACGATTTCAATTTTGACAAACACACAAGAAATATGCAACTAGCAACTAACATCAAAGTGGGATGGAAAAAACAAAATTATGCTTACTATCCTTATATGTATACAATTAACATAAATTTAGGGTAGAGTAGCTTGCAACAAAATTACGCTAAAATTTAAGCTACTATGGAAAATGGATATTTGAAAAGCACATACCTTGCGATCATGTTCCTCTGCAAAATATTCCCTATTAACATCACTTTTGGGAATAGCATCATTAGTGTTGATACTGAGAGCACTGTCTCGGACCTGGACTGGCAAACCATACTCTAGATCCAATAGGCAAACTTGACAGACATTCTTTAATTTACTGCACGTCTGACAAATCTCTGTTTTCTTATACCTTGCATCTCGACCTGGTCTCCAGCGGAAAACTGTAAAGGGCCTTGTACATATCTTACATTCCTTGTCATAATCTGCTTTAGTCTGCAAAATGATGACAAACCAAATTGCATTAACCCCTCATGATTGAGCAATTTAAGAAAATGGTCAACATTCAATAGTAATTGCAAAAAATCCAAGTGAGATATGTTAATAAAAACATTGATAGATAAATAGAAAGAACTTTAATCAATAACGATACGCACCCACAATACAGAATAATCGATACRGTTTTACCATCAGTAATTRAGTACCATTACAATAAATCCTACCAATACTATGATATATTTTATCATCAGCTACAAGTCTACCATAACATTCATTCCAATATATACCTTTATAATCATTAACATACTATGGAATATTAAAAGCAAAAGAATATGGTCTTAATGTCCCTCCCATCCCAAAATCTATCAAAGATTCTAAACAATGAACAAAGCATAAACAGAGCACACCCTTTAAAATTAAACAAATCAAGATAACACCCCCCAAAGATCCCGTGGCCTATAGCATAAAGAACACATCAATGACAAACTTAGCATGACATAAATGTAGATCAATAGAGCTCAAATTAACGAAATGAATTATTTTCTTGTTTAAAAAGACATGATACAATAATCTACTATGATATCTTTGATGCACAATCCATAATCCCCTATGACCTATTGCATGAAGAACACATCAACAACAAACTTAACATGACATAAATGTAGATCAATAGAGCTCAAATTAACAAAATTCTTGTTTAAAAAGACTTCCCTATAACGATTGGTTTGCATCAAGGGTCGGCATTGAGCCCTTTCCTTTTTGCATTGGTTATAGATGAAGTGACAAGGCCAATCCAAGAGGAGGTACCATGGTGTATGTTATTTGCGGATGATATTGTATTGGTGGATGAAACTAGAACTGGGGTTAATGCCAAGTTGGAGCAATGGAGACACAGGTTGGAATCTCGAGGATTTAAGCTAAGTCGGAGTAAGACTGAGTATTTGGAATGTCGATTTGGGTCTCAAGTGGGGACCAATGATGGAGTGGTTGAGTTGCGACGGAAAGGACTTGACCATGAGTGATTGCTTTAAGTATCTTGTCAATCATCCAAAGAATGGGATATTGACCAAGATGTGGCTCATAGGATTAAGTCAGGTGGGTTAAATGGAGAGCGGCTACAGGAGTGTTATGCGATCGAAGCATCCTTAAAGCTGAAGGAAAATTTACAGGACTGCTATAAGACCAGTTTTGCTTATGGTACGGAATGTTGGCCTCCAAGAAAGAGCATGTTCAAAAGTTGGGTGGTCACCGAGATGCGAATATTAGATGATGCGGGAACACTCTACGAGATCGAATAAGAAATGAAGTTATCCGCCAGAAAGTGTGGTTGTGAGATATTGCAAGCAAGTTAAGGGAAAACCGCTGCGTTGTTTGAGCATGTAAGACGGAGACCTCAGGGCCAGGCGGCACGTGCGAAGAGGAAGAGTGGGATCAAGGGATTTTAAACGAGGTAGAGGAGACCAAAAATGACTTGGTGGAAGGAGTTAGAAAGATCTAAACAGTTGATTTGCAAGAGAGCGAGGCTCTCGATCGGAGGAGTGAGGAGGAAAATTTGGATACCTCCCGGAATATCACATTTGTTCATTTACCGACCCCACATATGGATTAAGGCTATGATTGAATGTTTAAAAAGACACGATACAATAAATCTACTATGATATCCTTTTTGATTCACAATCCATAATTCTCTTCTCAATTATTCAAATGTGCATAGGAGTAAAAAAAAGAGACCCCCATTCCACACAAAAATCATAATAACAATGTCCCTTGTGTGACTTGTGTCCCCCACTGGCCATGAGCCCATGATACATACAAACTTTTGTTAGTCTAAATCCTTGTTTTGGCATGTGATGGTTATCAGTTGGGAATAATAAGCACGATAAATACCACATACGAACACTTATCTCCCTTGGGGTATTATTTTATTAATGGATTACAATCAAAGTCCTCACGTATTAAACAAAACACCTTAATCAAGAAAAATGTTGCTTTGGGTATTAATAATCCTAGCTGCATAACTCCTTAGAAACAAAGAAAGGCATCTCACTATCTTAGAAATCTACTTCAAGCTTATGAAGCTCAAAATTCAACCCAAGCAACAAATTTTCACACTTTTCATCATTAAGGCAAAAGGCTTCAATACAGAGAACTCATCACTAAGTCCACAATTTACTTTATGATTTGTGTGGATGCAAGAATTTAATTTGACATTCAGGACTTGAGTGAATTGAGGTGTTTGGGACCTAAATAATTTGATATCATGGAATTGCCCYAAGACCTTGAGTGACCTAAGAGGCAAATTAATATGTGAAATATCAAAATGTCACACTTTTCGTGGTTATTTCAAAATCATGAGCAAACCAAGTGATTAAATTTATGATCATGATCATGAGGCTCTTTTAAATTACGTAAACAAAAATAAGGATAAGCCTAGAATAGAGTTAACTTAATGATAGACACACCACCAATTGTATTAGGCTGTCAGTTTTAGTATTAATTTTAGAGGGTCATTTTATTTTGTATTAATTCTATTTGTATTAGGTTGTGTTGGACAAATTGAGTTGTAATTTTATTCCCACTTCTGCAATTTTCATTATCTTTGAGTCATTGTTTTTAGTCAATTTTTAATATCATTTTAGTAGCAATTTCAGTTTTAGTTTCATCGTTTGAGTCAGTTTTGTATCTAGTTAATTACAATTGTAAGACCAATATTTGATGTGATTAGTTAGAGTCATAATATCAGTCATTAACTATGCAAAAGAATCCAAGAAAGCATCCAAGTTCGAGCAAGTGTGCAAGGAAATTGCGCAGTTTTTGGGTGCTAGACTAGATGCGCAGTTTTGTGTGAAGTTAACTGCAGCTAGTTTTTTTCAATTCAAAGGAGCATTACAGGGCCATTCAATGGGGCACTTGAAAGGAGGCTTATTGGAGGTGAAGAAAGCTGGTTTAATTTGGACATAAGAAGGTTGAATTGGAGATGTGAAACAAGGAGCGTTTTTAGCTCTTTATTTCCGTGACATTGAATGAGGATTGAAGAATATGGCAGCCAATCCCATACCTACATCCGATTAGCATCAAATCTCCACTTCATACCAGTTTACTACTCCATGTTCCCCAAATTTCAGAGGCAAATTAAATTGAAATCAGTTACTCTATTAATATTGCAAAATTTCACATCAAAATTATGTCCAATGGTGAAGAACACTACTGCATTAAGTTCCACAAAAGCCTTACCAAGTTAAGTTTTTAGCTATAGTAATCCCACCATTTTAACATTAGTTCATTACTTGTTTGGTTAATTATTACTCACTTGCCAAACTTCAAACTGGATTTAAGGTTGAGGAAAAAGAGAGGGCTTTACAAGCTACCGAATGAAAATCCACCTCCTTTTAATTCATCCATGGCCAAATCGTAGTTTCAATGAATCATTCTATGCAACTCATGTTCAGAGCAAGAATCAAAACCCTTGAAGCAAAGAACCCACCAGGGCCATCAATCTTATGCAACTCATGTTCATCCAAATACCTTAAGGCTCCGTTTGTTTTGAAGGAAAATAATTTTSATGAAAAATCATTTTCTAAGGAAAACAATTTTCATGGAAAATTATTTTCTAGGAAAAAAGTTTTCCTTTGTTTGTTTGATTAGAGGAAAACTCATGAAAGAAATGAAAAATGTAATAGAAATGAAGGGTGGGGGAATGAATAAGGGAGATGTAAGAAGTGGGGAGGAACTACAAAAGGAAAATGATTTTCCTTTTCCAAAGTGACATTTTCTCCTAAGAGGAAAATGATTTTCCACCTTGCTCAACCAACAAAGAAAAACTAAAAGGAGGAAAACATTTTCCGGCAATGTTTCCGTCAAACAACAACGGAGCTAATCTTTTTATTTGAGGAAAATATTCAAAGTCGCAACTTAGATTCACGAAACCACCCAACTCGCAATCTTAATTTTCTAGAACTTAAACAATCAAACACTCAAAGAAAAAATAATTATTATATACTCCGTATTCATAAAAATGCAACCCAACCGCCCCCGCCGATTGAAGCATAATAGAAAACTAGGTTTAGGAAAAAATAACGAATGCAAAAAAAAGGAAGAAGGAGAGAAACACCATTCGAACATAAGATTATCACCAAGGCAAGATTCACAAATGATGGGATCAGAGCGTCCCAACCGTCCCCCCACAGCCTCTAGATCTCCGGGAGATCGATGTGCCAAATTGTTGATCGAGGCAGAACAACACAGCGCAACTGCAGTTTAACGCCCTGTAACAACGCGACAACCACGCCCCAATCAGCCCCAAGAGTTGCACAGCCTACAGCCAATTCAACAAACCCAACCTCTCACCTCCCAAATCGCAGCACTAAAACCGCCTAAGAATACAAACTCAAGTCGGATAATTGACATTGAACTGAAACAATACACATACATTTCAACAAAATTTCATGGAAAAGACTCATGACAATCAGCCTTACCAATAATTCTAACAACAACTCAATACTTGAGACAATCGAACTCAACATATTATAATAAATAGCATATAAAATCCAACACAAAATGAGGGGCAGATCAAGAAGAGCAAAATACCTTAATAACAATCGAAACGCCTAACTATACGATATCGATTTGAAAGCCACAGCCCGCACAAAGACACTCTGCAGCACAGAAGATATGTCGTCGACTAGGGCTGTTTGGCTGATGTGTCTAAGGAGAGCTAACAGACGTGAGTAATCCAGTGAACTAGAATGAACTGCCGGGTTTCGATTCTAAATACTTCTACTCTCTCTCCATTCTCTCTCCAACAAATGCTCCCATTTCTTCAATTTTAAAACAGTAAAATTTACAATCTAAATATGGTTAAAATCCTCACTACATCATTATCTCTACTAGTTCCTTTTTTGCACGCTCATACCGTGACAATCACATGTCAAGTCTAACGTATTTGTAAACATCACTTAGTTATTTATTCGTGTTAAAACATTAGTACTAAATTTATTTTATTTGTTCATTACATCTTTACTTCTTCTATATTGTTGTTTGTAGTTTTGTTTGCTAACAAATTTTTAAATATTTATTAAAAGTGGGATGTATAGAACGTCGAGGAGAACCTTGGTGCTTAAATAAGTGGAAAAAAAAATTGTCATATAGTTTTGAGATTTATTATTAAGAGTAGAAAAAAGTTTTGATTACATAATACAGTATTACGATTACTAAATGATCAGTCAACCCTATAAGTTAGGTTAATATAATACTAGCACTTAAAGCACCGAATGCGTGCTGTTCAATTAATAAATTTATATTAAAACACATATTTAATTAGAAAAAATTCATGTAATTGGTACAATTTCAATATTACAATGGCGTGATGTTATTATGTATTTTCAACTTTTGATGTAATTTTTATCTTTCAATTGCAATCTCTCGACACAGAGAATTAGAATGATATATTAGCCATTGACCATACAAATTAGTAATATTCGAAACAGAATAGTTAATAAATATTCAATCAATTATGATTTGTTCAACAATCATTCTTAATTTGCAATGATTAACTGACTTCATGTGAAAATTTTAGGTCTATGCTAATTAATGTATTTATATTGAATTTTTCTTACTAATTAATTAAACTTTTTCAAAATTAATTTGCAATGTTTAAGTTATTCAATGGGAAATAAATTACAGTCAATGTAATTAATATATTTTTATTTGAATTTTTCTTACACTAATTAATTAACTTTCTTTTTTTATTCCATAGGAAAAAATTAGGTCAATATACTTTTTTTATATTGCTTAGTATAGAAAGTACAAAAAATAAAGAGAATTTATATTTTTTACCTTAGGGTAATTAAGTGCTTGTTTACATCATTAAGGGTGTTTATGTCTTTTAATATAGGGGGACACCATTGCTCCCCCCTTGGCTATACTAATAGAGCGCATGGTAGTAAAACCTCATCGTTAAGAGTTTTTCATTTTTCCCTCTATTAATTAAGTTACATTGTTCAAACCTAATTTTTACTCAATTTTCATGTTACAATTCATTTATACATGATCTAGTATAAACATATTTAACTTCATTGAACATTTAATTGAACATTTCAAATTTTTAATTCATTTATTACTATATAATGGCAAGAATTTAGAAATTTGCATATTAATAACAATAAACTTTTAATTTAATTTTATATTTTATAGAAGGGTCATTTATCTCATTAAGGGATTATAATTGTTATTTTTGAACAGGGGCACCATTTTCCTCCCCCCTTCACTTATATATAGAGATGAATGCTTATAATAGGATTACTACCCTTAATGAATTAATTTGCAAAATCATGAAAAAAAAAAAATTTGCAAGTCGTAACAAATAGTATATGCATTAAATATTTTAATTAAATTAAATATAACGTACATCAATCAATCAAATAAAAGAGTAAAGTTTATATTAATATGCCAAATGTTAATTCAAAACTAGTTTTTAGGTAGTGTGCATGCGTGCGTGCAAAACCTACGAAAATCGCAAATAATTGAAAATGATTATTATATAATATTTATTAATTAAATGATTAAGAAATAGTTTGTTCTATTATTATTTCTTTTGGAATAGCTTATTAACAGATTATATTTATTTTAATTGTAATTATTTTGTAAATAATTTGACTTGGAATTCAAATATATTCTCGTACGTTTCAATTTTGTATAATAATGTTTATAGTTTGAGTTTAGTCACGTCAATAAATGTATTATCAATTTTATATATAGACATGAAGTTAAGTCATAGAATAGGAAATGAGTACTTTAACACATCAATTTATAACTTTTTTTAGTTAAGGGTATTATAGTCCTTTAGGCACGTAATTTCATTAAGGGTATTAGCGTATTTTAAGAGGGGGGAAACCATCTTCCTTCCCCCTTCCCTTATATAATAGAGACTTATCAAGACAAACAATTATTAAAATTTCTTAATGAATTTAACAGATAACAAAGTGAAAAGTATCATTTTCAGACTCATAAAATATGTTAAATATAAAATATATATATAGAATGGATGTTACTCTTAAGATTTCACACAAGTTTAGAAAATAGTAATTAACAAACTAAGTTTTGTTTTTGGCGAGATTAACACACTAAGTTTATATTTTATTTTATTTTTTTGACAAGCACTAAGTTTATATCTTGGTAAGTAGTACGGAGTACAAATGTACAATAAGTTATATTTATGCAACCACTACTGGTGTATCAATAATTAAATATTTCTCATACTTCCTCCGTATCATAAAAAAACGTAACAAAGTCCCTTGCACGGACTCCTAGAGAAAATTTGCAAAGTGAGATTAAAGGGTTGATTTAGATATGTAATTAAGATAATGAAGGAACTAAGAACCACCAGTCCAATTATAAACTACCACCACCACCATCGGGCCCAACCACAACCCAACACCYCCACGCACCAACCACGAACCACCAATAGCCACCATGAATTTCGACCTTGCAAACCACCACCAACCTGTGAACCACTTGCGAACCACCACCAATGGAAGAACTTGCATGAACCACTACCACGYCCACCACCACGCACAAGCCACTCATTGGAAATAAAATTAAATAAACTATTAAGTTAAGAAATATAAGATAAACCTCCTAGAAAATTGAATTTTCCGTAACAAATACAAATCTTCACTTAATCTTTTCTTCATATCATTATGTATAAAAGCTTAAACATTGTCACTCAACCTGCTCTATACAACTTCGTGTATTTTACCATTCTAAGTACTCTACCTAAAACAGTTCCAAGTAACAAACAAAATAAAAAACTAATTAAGTTTTCATTAGAATTTCATAATATTTTCGTACAAAATTAGTAAATACCGTGCATCAAACGGGTTGTAAACTAGTAATACTAAGAAAGCAAAACATTGTTGATGTCATTAATGCTTACGTGGAGGTCTCTCATTAAAAAAATTCCCGCCAAAAGCATTGATGACATCATAAATAAAATTATTTTTTTAAAGACAACTATATGCCAATTCACTATTGTTGGATTATGACTCGATAAACAATTGAGGAAGTGAATTAGAATAASTTGATTGTGTTTTGAAAGGAAGTATTGACAGGGTCAACTTCAACTGGGCATATCTCTCAAATCGCTTCGAGTTTTGAGGTGATTCAAGTTGGAGGTGAAYCGTGTTTAAATATCTTTTCAATGATAGGTCATACACTTGATTTGGTGCAGTAACGAAGAAGTTATAGTCGTTTCAAGTTGGACTGTCTGGCCTGAATGCGCAGGTCACGCATTTTATGTGTGGGTCACGCATTTCTCACTGACTTGTTTGCGGGGGGGGGGGCGCACATATGGAGGCACGAGGCACGCATTTTGGGCGGTGATGCTCTGTTTTTTCGGGGTATAAATACCCTCTTTAGATCCACTTTATTATTCATCCACAAACATAAACACATATTGAGAGACACTCAAAGCTAGGGTTTGAGAAGTGATTCTTCCTTGTATAATTCTTGTGCTTAAGAGTGGAATTAGTGAGAGTTGTAATCTCTTGTAAACACTAATTGAAATCAATACAACAAAGCTCCTTGTTTGGGTGGGTTTTATATTCTTCAAGTGATTTGCTTAAAGGATTTTCCCACCTCCCAAATCTTTGTCTCTTTACTAGTTGCTTGCTATTTCTTACTTCATTAACCCCCATTATCAACCAATTGKTCTAACAAATTGGTATCAAGAGCTAGGTTGACATCCTTGGAAATTAGGGTTTGTTTGGTTGATTGAAATTTGGGGGTTTTTGTTGAAGGATTGAGCCATGGGTGGTTCAAAGTTGAAATTGAGAAGTTTGATAGGTCTATCAACTTTGGATTATGGAAGTTGAAGATGAATGCTATTTTGGTGCAAAATGGCTTGGATGAGGCAATGGATGGAATTTCAAAGAAACCCTCATCAATGTCAAATGAGGATTTTCTCAAGATGAACAAGAAAGCTTTCACCTTGATTCAATTGAGCCTCTCTAATGAAGTGTTAAGGGAGGTTGCGAAGGAGACAACGACGGCGGTGTTGTGTAGTGGTTGAAGCTTGAATCGCTCTACATGACAAAATCGATCACCAATTGACTTTTGTTGAAGAGCAAACTACATGATCTCAAACTTAAAGAAGGTAAATCCTTCAAATCTCATCTTGATGAGTTTGATTCTATTGTTATGGACTTYKATAATATAGATGTTAAGCTAGATGATGAGGATTTGGCTATACGGTTGTTGTCTTCATTATCTCCGGATTACAAACACTTTAGGGAGACGGTATTGTACAATAGAGATGAGTTGTCACTTGAGGATGTTATTAGGAGTGCTTTGTTGCAAAGGGAGTTAATTGAGAATTAATTAACGAGGAACAATGACCTTGAACATAGTGGTGAAGGTCTTTATGTGAGGGGTAGACCAAAGGAGAGGACAAAATCCGATGGTAGAAGTACTAAGTCWAGATCGAGTTCAAAATCTAGATTTAAGAATMTTGTTTGTCATGCTTGCCGGAAGAAGGGCCACATTTGGAAATTTTGCCTGGAGAAGGGTAAAAAGAACAAGGGTAAGGGTGTTGCTACTGCGTCCTCSCAAGAGGATTCGGTGACGGTTGCTCATAGTGATAGTGATGATTCTATTCTTCTTGTGGTTGAGTCGGGTGCTAAGTCCAATGATAAGTTGATTCCTTACTGGGGTTGTTCTTATCATATCACGCCCCATAAACATTGGTTCTCTACTAATGACAAGGTCAAGTGCGGTGCTATATCGCCAACAATGCGGTGCAAAGTTGAATGTATGAAGTACTTAGAGATCAAGATGTTCTAAATTGAAATGGTTCGTACCCTTGTCAAATGTTCGTCCATGTCCAGCCATCTGAGTAAAACTTAATATTTTTTTGTACTCTTGGAAAAACACATTGCCGGTCCACTTTGCTAAGGTCTAAAATTAAGTTGCTTTAGTGCTCAGTTATAATGAAAGGCAAGAGGTTGGCTGATTCACTTTATCGGCTTAATGGATCGACAGTTGAGGGTCGGCCCGTGGCATCGGCGGTAGTGTCTCGCAAATGAGCGGTCGTCGGAAGAACGCGAAGTGCTGGCATCTCAGGCTGTAGCAATGGTAAAATAGTTTTCATCAGAAGTTACCAAGAGGTCTATTGAGTAATCAAGCCACAGTTCATGCGAATTTTGATGGATCACTTGTGTGCTCTGGAAACCAAAGAAGGTTCAGTTCAACGCGTGCCACACAAAGAACACACTTGAATTACATTCATTGGATTTTGGCGTCCCATCTAGAAGACATTCCTTGGGCGTTCACCTCTACTTGCTCACCGATAAATAACGCGTATCAAGGAAGTGTGGGTTTTCTTCTTGGAGACTAAACCAAGTCTGAGGAGTTCAAAGATTGGACCGAATAATGATTGAGAAGCAAATTGGAAGGCAATGAAGAGTTGCAACGGAAAATGATCTTGAATTGCTAAGAAAGATTTCTAAAGTTTTGCAAGAAGCTTAGATTGTTCATCGGTCGCACTTTTTGTTTAGACCACCAACGAAAATTGGAGTGGCGAAGAATGATTAGACTTGTTTAATGCCTTGGGTATGTTTTCTCTCCATGCGAGATTTAGAAAGAGGTTTTGGACCAAAGCGGTTGAATGTTTGCGGCTCATGTGGCAAACCGATCTCCACATACGCTCTATGGGTTGCAACCCGGAGGAGTGGTCGGAGTTCGCCGGCAGATTTTCGAATACGAGTCCTCGTGTGTCCCACCGAAGCTATATGTGATACGTAATGGAAGTTAGAACGAGAGATCACAAGGATGTATCCTTTTGGGTACAACACATCGGGTCCAAGGGGTTTATAGACTTCTGGATCCTAGCACATCAAAAGATCATCAATATCCAAATATGTCACCTTGTGGGAAACTTTACCTCATATACTCCTAGGGTTATGCAAGTCAAACCCAGATGATCCCTGAATTTTCGATTATTCTTATGGTACTCCTAGAGGTTGAGTGGTCTATTATATCACCTTTACCCTTCATGGACTACCGAGAGCCTTTATACGTATTCAGGTCATCCATTAACCACACTCCTTCTTTCCATCCTTCCTTCTACTCATCCTCCCTTTTATTTGTACCACCATTAAAACTTCCAATCCTCTCTCTCTAAACTTCACCAGAGTCAAACCTGTCTGCACACTGTCCCCATCCCCCCGACCACACCCATCAACCTCCTGAGCCACTAATCCTCACTCAAAAGACAACTCACCAAGCTGGTACCCCTCCATACACGTATAAACCATTAAAAACTTCTTCTATTCATTCCTTCTCTTTATCCCCCCATTTCCTTTAACCAAATCAATGATCAAACCATGGACCCACAAACCACAACGAGACCCACGAGCATTAATAGCACCCACATGGAGCTGCCCACACATGAGCACGAATCGCCTCACCACACCCCTAACAATGCAACGCGAGTCACCTCGAGCACAAACGAGCCACCAATTTTTTGTGTATTCTTAGACCCAATTTTTGAATTTTATTTTCCTTCAATTTGAACTTTTATTCCGATTGTTTGATTGGTTCAATTTGAGACTTTTTTTCCTTCAATTTGATCTATTGCGTTTGCGCTTGATGCGTTCATTTTTGATTTTTCTTCCTCCCCTTCACATCTTTGAGTTTCAATTTCTATTGGGCCTTGATTTGGTGCTTGTTGGATTCGAATGATTGTTAGCTCTGGTTTCGTGGGTGCATATTGCGTTAGGTTCTGATTTCGGATGGTAGGACGGTCCTATTGGCTTCTCTTGTTGGATTGTCGCCATGGTTAGGTTAAAATTGCGGTTGTTTGGATGTTGTAGTTCTTGTTAGGACTGTGTCCATGTCTACTTGTGGGTCGTTCGTTGGTCTCGCATTTAGGCTTGAATCTGTGATTGGGCGGGCTGTGCCACTGTCGTGTATGTCAGTTTGGTGGGTGTTGCGGCGGTCTGGTGGGTTTGTGATGGTGGTCAATTYTTTAGTTTTTAATTAGTTTTATTTTAAAGTTAATTAAGGGTTAATTGGTTAGTTAATGGTTAATAAGTTAGTTTTAAGGTCTAATTGGATGACAAGTTAACCATGTCATGATGGTCGTTAGTCATAAGGGCATATGAGCTAACAGACCCTAACCTCAGGGATACCTGAGGTAACTCGAAAAACTCAAGGGTATATGAGTTATTAGGCCTAACCTCAGGGGTATATGAGAAAATTTCCCGTCACCTTTAATGAGTCTGTGTTTCTCCGAAAAGTGGAAACCTCATCTTTTGAGAATGCCGAGAAAGAGGTGGAGAATGGTGGAAGTCTTGAGAAGGTTGAAGAAGTTGATCTTGTTGGAAATGATGGTGGTGTAGGGACATCACAAGAAGGTGGAGATGTTCCTTCCACTTCCTCCCCAGYAGGCCACTACTAGGAAGGAACCATCTCCAAGCCTTGCTCAAAGGAGGACTCGGAGGACTATAAATCCTCCAACTCGACTTGGTTTTGAGGAGATGACGGCCTATGCATTGAATATTGCTAGTGACTTGGTTGATTAAGAGCTATCTTCATATACCGAGGCTATAGGGAGTGTTGACTCCGAAAAATGGCTAGTAGCTATGAAGGAAGAAATGGAGTCTCTCCACAAAAATCAAACATGGGAGCTTGTTGAGAGACCACGAGGCAAGAAGTTAGTTGATTGCAAGTCGATCTACAAGTACAAAGAGGGCATTCCAGGAATTGAAGAAGCAAGGTGGAAAGCAAGGCTTGTTGCAAGAGGATTTAGTCAAGTTCCGAGAATTGATTACAATGAAATATTCTCACCGGTGGTAAGTCATACTTCTATTAGAACTTTGTTAGCTCTTGTTGCTATGCATGATTTGGAGTTGGAACAATTGGATGTGAAAACRGKTTTCTTGTAAGGAGAGCTTGAGGAGGAAATTTACATGCGACAACCGGATGGTTTTGTTGTTGAGGGCAAGGAAGATCATCTATGCTTGTTGAAAAGGTCCTTGAGATTGTATGGTTTGAAGCAATCACCTCGACAATGGTACAAATGGTTTGACCAATGTATGTTGGGGCATGGGTTKTCTACAAGTGACTATGATAGTTGTGTGTACTTGAAAAAGGTAAGTGATGWCTCTTTGGTTTATCTATTGCTATATGTTGATGATATGCTTGTTGTAGCAAAAGACATGTTTGAGGTTAATAAGGTGAAAAAGATGTTGAAAGGGGAATTTGAAATAAAGTATTTGGGGCTGACTAAGAAGATTCTCGGCATGGAGATCATAAGAGATCACAAGAAACGATGTTTGTACTTGTCCCAAGCAAAGTACATTGAACTCTGAAGTAGGGTACGCGATCTTGGAAAACGGTTCATATGTTGGATGATGATTAGGACGTGGGCCGCGCCCTCAAGCGCAGATAGCGAGGGCGCGCAGCTTGTCAGGACATTACTCAACACGGTACTATCTCGTAGCATCGGTGAGCATCTTGCGGTCGGGCTTGCAGCCCGGAACTCGCCGCAGCGTGATGCGCGTGCCGCTTCGGCATATTTAACGCATGATACTAATGAGCAGGCTACAGTGGTTCTAGTAATCGCATCAGTAATCGTATTTATAAGTTAATTGTAGGCGGGGGCTAGGATCGCGCACCCAAATGGTGCCAAATAGGTACTCCTGGACATATAAGGAGCTTAACTTTCACGGTTTTCTAATATTTTGCCTGGAGCAAGCCAACAGCGAATTTACAGTGCGTCGCAAACTATCTATATGGCTTGTCCTACTTTCTGACACGTAACTACCCTAGCGGCTATGAATTCAGTTCCTTACTTCTAAATCATCGCCCGGCGTTACCCCGACGTCCCAATCAGTAGTAACCAGTCTTGTGTGTGGGTTCGGGGACAGGGGCAACACTCATGGTACGGATGAATTCAAATAACCCGAATCCGCCCAGCAGTAGCAAGAGCCCTCTACTCATGAATGACTAACATAGCTCTCGTCCTACTAATAACCAACTTTAATTGCGCTTTGATTGCGGTCCTTCATTTTGGTAAGAAGTGTTTTGGAACTCAATGTCTTTGTACCATTAATATCTGACGATTTACTGCTATGATGCACTACCACCCCAAGCTTACACATGATTTTAGTTAGCAACCGATTTAATCCTATAAGCCAACATCAACTTGAGACCCTAAAAATGGATATTTTTAGACCTATGATGGAAGAAGCCATAGTAGGTGTGTATATTTTATGCTACACCCAAGCAAGAAGGTAGCTGAGCCTACATGCCTTAACGTCTTCCGAGAACTTTATGTGACCCACTCTTGATATTTTAATACAATAGGTCTGAACAACGATCGGGTGCCTAAAAAGCGTTGTCCGATAGTTATACTGACTTTAAAGCTGTATTCAGCATATATTCCCGGTCTTCTGCTTTAGCAAAAATATCATTATCAACATACTTCGCAAATTAGGAAAGGCTAACAACAAATGCAATATCGAAGATAGATTGAAGTGCAACCTCTTCTCTAAGCTGAAAGTCCACTATATGTTATACCAAAATTTAGCTTCTCATCTTACCCTAAATATCAATCGCCAAACAAAAGACAAGGTAGAAGTCAATTATTCTGGGAGTTTTCATGTTAAAGAACTGTAATAATCCCTATTCGTGATTGCTGAGATCTATACGCTCTTTGGGAACGCCTATTATAAAGACAATATAAACAACAAATGTTCTAAAAGTTTACATGATGTAAAATAAGACCTTAGTTTACTCAGTTTAAATTTGCTTTAGTTAAGCATATGAAGTCTTTTTCGCCTTTGAGAGCGGCTTTATTACAGTGAATAAGATAACAAGGATACATTTGTTCTGGTAAACTGTTTGTGGCTTAAAGTTAAATATTTCGCACGAGACTTTGAGCTTTTACCAAAAAATAAATTAAGTTGAAATTTAATGGACAAGTCATTATTCTAATAGGTGTGAAACTTCAAACGAATTAAAAGCCGGTCATAATTTATATTCTTTACATTGACGATTGTAAAATACAAGTGTTATACCTAACATTCTTTTATTACACTCAGAAGCACTGAACATTCAAAAAAGATTCTAGGTAGGAAAATGCCCCTGCAAGACCTATTTTCCCTACCATTGTGATATATGTTTTACCTTAACACTAATTAAGAAAACCATCAATCAATAAATGCGCTCTACACGATTTCTGTAATAAATAATATGTTAATAGAATTTTTTATATATAAACATTGGTCTACGTAATACTTCAAGAATAATCTCACACCCTGGGTGTGTGGGGCGGCTTGTCCTATATACGATACGATTTAGAGAACCGCAAAAAGCACTTCGCTGTCAAGTATTTATGTGTATTTAGTTTACTCGCAATAGAGATAATATTGTTTGTATTATGAGTCAGGATGATCTGGAGAATGCTTAGGATGAGAATTTGAGAGTCGGAAGTTGGAAGTTGAGAAGTCGTTATTTGAAATCGTGCGCTCCTCTCCCTCAAGATATTGATCAACACCTGTCCAGGCATACTGGCGGCCGACACCCTGGCCACTCAACGCTCAATCACGCCTGCCCCCAACGCCTGTCTGCATACTATACCCGGCCGTTCGCACTAAAACGCCGGCTTCAGTAACCGTGTGCGGCGCATCCTGGAGCAGCGTAGTGATACGCTGCCTCCCCCAGCCACCCCAGATCCCCTCGCGGCGATCGCAAGCTCCCTCGCCAGACATCGGCTTTAAGGGGCACACAGCTTATAATGAACGTCGCAATCGCAGCGTATATCACGCTGACTCCTCAGTCTTATATACAGCTCCTTCAAAGTGCGCTGTTTAGCGTATATAACCCTGCGTATATACGCGTCCTAGCGCGAGGTATTAATCCAGATGCTTGGGATTATAGCTTATTTTCTTCAATTGACAATACCAAAAAATTTCTGAGCATTATATTATTTCTTTACTGCTCCAAATATTCTTTTGATGAGTTACCTTAATTATATATTTCGGAATTTCAAAATATTTTGTGGTTTTTGATTATGTCCCGATTTCTAAGATTACGGATTTTCAGACCCCTCCCTTTCGCATAAGAAAGGACGCAATTCTAAACATTCGCGTATTTTCTAAAATCTATTCATAGTATTTTCTGCGATTCATGTTAATTAATCATCATGCTAAAATTCATTAGAAAACTCATAAGAAAAATCATAGAAACAATAAATTTTAAAAAATACTGGCGGATTCAGAAAAAATGTGCAGAACACTGAGGAACACAACAAAATGCATAGAGAGATCGCCAGCTTATATTTTGAAGACCTTTTGAGAAATGATCGATGAAAACCGAAGAAATATTTTTGCTTGTATTTTGACCTTTACTCAGTGTGGTTTCGAGTTGACTGACTTCACATATTTGCGAGCTTTCATTACGAGTTCAATTGCGTTTTTCGACAGGAGATTCGACAGTTTTCATGCGACGATTGTAATTATCTTGCATCACTTGATTACTCATTTTTTGGGAGTGCTAGATCTAAATTTTCTAAATACATGTGGTGTCTACAAGAGTTCAAAGCCCCCCACTTTATTTTGGATGCTAGATCACATGTTTTTCATTTGACTGAAGTTGAAACCACCTAATTAGTGTGAGTTCTCGTAGCTTAGCCAAACGAATGAGTCAAAGATATTCGAATTCGGGACGTGAGAGCAACTCAAGATGTTCTGGCGCTGTACCCCTGGGTTACACTCGACGGCTTTCGCGCCTGCGCAGTTCAAATGCTTGTGGGTACCATGCAAACGCAAAGGGATTTTAAGTCTTCCTACCTTCAATTGCGAATTGACCGCCCGGTCTACACCTTAGATTGTCTTGGGTTGGAAATGGATTGAGGGGGTTGTGTTGCTCTGGCCCTGGGAAGCTGTTGCCTGGATTTTAGCGCTTGTGTGCGGGTGGTTTTCTCCCGCACACTCGTTGGAACGGGGCTTTGCCCTTGGCTTTCAGAGAGTTAATTTTGAAAGCATGTGCTGACGGATACTTCTGTACGGGTAGAATATCCAAGTGTACCCGGCAGATGTGCTGGGAAGTTCTCGTGTTCGAGTGCGCTGTAGGAAATCAGGTAGAGTACTGCTTAGTGCATATAATGGAATTTCTTTGATTCGGCGAAGATAGATTCCTAAACACCCTACTCTCGCAAAAGAGCTTTTGCTGTGTTGTGTAAGAGAGAGACCCTCAGCGACTTTGACTGAAGTTGTCTGAAGTAGCTAGCGAGAAATCTACGTAAGAGAACAACAGTCGATAAGTATTTTGATTTGGGGACGGGAGGTGTAGCAAACTCAAGACGTTCGTTGTAACCCCTGAGTCACCCTTTTCGCCAACCGCGAGTTCGTGCGTAGAGATAAGTGAGAGGAGGGAGATACGGGTAATGGAATGCGCGTTGGCGTATGACAGGATGAGAGGAAGCAGAAGAAGAAGAGAAGAGGAAGAAGAAGAAGACAGAAGAAGAAGAAGAGAAGAAGAAGAAGAAGAAGAGAAGCAGAAGCAGAAGAAGGAAAGAAGAAGAAGAGAAGAACGCAGAAGAAGAAGAAGAGGTAAAGAAGAGCGAAGAAGAGAAAGTGTGACGGGGATGGAGCTGTTAAGTGGTATACGGTAAGAGGAAAAAGAGAGGAGGGTGCTGCTTGGTGGTGGCAACAATGGGGAGAGAGGAGAGATGTGGACCCAACGTTGGAAATGATTTTTTGTTGCATGAAATCAAAATAGGTAGTGTTTTACAAATTTTTGTTCAAAATGTGGGTGGTTATTTTTATTAAAAATATGGTAATTATTCTAAAGTTTGAAACAAAATGGGTGTTTCAGCAGATTTTCCCACTAACATGCCATTTAAAGAGACAATTTAATTATGTTAGACATTAATACTTAGATTTTTACCAAGTGCCGTCTCTCGCGATGTATATGAACAGGACTTCTAACTTATCCTAGCCCGACCGCTGATAGTATATTTTGGGCTGCTGGCTTGGGAAGCATCGCTTTGGTAGGTTCCTTGGGTAGATATGGTCTTCTATCTACCGCACTTGTTAACCAGGACTGAGACCCTGTGGCTATGTCTTTATATTCCGAAGTATTGAGCAAAAAACTAACGACATAGAGTAGGCCAATTTAGTCACGGTTGGGAGTGAGATAAACAATGTCTGTTGGTAGATGAATACCTACTATCCCTCAACAAGAAGAAGCTTTCGACTGCATCTCCAAACATTGCGATTTACCCTCGCTAAGAAGACTAGGCTATTTCTCAGTATCCTAGGTAAACTGCTTCCTTGGCTTTTCGGTATAATTATAATTAATAGATGTATTTCCTTCCCACTACGGCTGTCTTGGGTCGCCCTTAATAAATAATTAATCATAGGCCTGGCGATAAATGAAGGGTGGTTCATGAGTCACTGCGAAGTTTCCGTCTGGAAGCGCCCTGTTCCTTCGAAAAGTTCCTCCATTATGGACGAAGTTAGGAGTCCATTGCGGCCTTTTTCTGGGAGAGTTAAAGAGTTGATTGAATCGCTATGCTGCCTCTCCTCGTACAGGCTGACCTTAGCGCTAGTATTCCATGGTCCGAAGAGCAGTGTTATGTATGTTAACTATTCACAAGTGAAGAGAATTTTGCAAGCATAACGCTTCATGTATAATATAGAATGCGGCCTCGTTCCGTTCGGAAGTCGCCCTATACTCGTTGTGCTGACTTGTTCGTGTTCGTATTTCTTGTTACATAGGAGATCAGAATGATCAATAAAATATTCAAATCGATTAGAAGTTTTTATTTCGCCGGAGGCAGAAATATGCACTTAAGAATAATAAACGTACAAGAAACCATGCTCACTTTCAGAAGGATCGCAATTAATGAACAGTAATAACAGGATCATGGTCACACGCCTCCCGCCCCACCACAGTAATAAAATGACTTTCATTTATACAATACTCTCTTCGCTTCCCTTTTATTTTCTTGTTTGAATCAAGAGGAATTACTGTAATGCGAAATCTATATTCATCGGCCTTTTAATTAAGAAGAGTAACTTAGCGTTTACTTCTTTCGTATGAATTAAATGTTGCCAACCTATATATGTTACAATTGTTTTGTAAATTTTCGAGGTTGAATTTGACCAATGTAATGATGCGAATTAATCCAAATAATCTTATAGTGCAAAAGTGCAGTTAATGTGATAATATTTCTCTATTTCTTCTTTGTGAGTTCGAACCACTATCGTATTTGCACTATTCCTGCTTGATCTGACGAAACTGTTTATTCCCTACGTCAATCTACCTTAGGCTATATACTGCCTGAAATTGTAGTTGTTAAGCCTGTAATTGGTGCGTGGGATTAGCTATTAAACAATCCTTACTTTGAAAGCAAGTTCGTTCTTTTTATCTAGTATACATGGGAAATAAAATCAATACATAATGTGTGAACAGTTAATAATTGGGGATAATCTAGATAGTGATTTGATATTATCTTAATATGATAGATGAATAAAAAAAAATAAATATGATTCATTATCTCCTGAAACGTGATGAGCGATGATTAAATGCTGTTCGTATATGTGTAACAAATATATAGCAAGAGTTCAAAGCATGTAAGAATTAGACAGCCCTAGCCTCGTGTATGACGTGGTGCAATGTGCATGTGTTAACGCATTGACATATTTAGTGGATCCATGTCATAAGAATGTCACTCAAGTGCTAGATCTTTAGAACAGGAAGAATGCATGGAGATGTTCAAACTAGTGATGAAGTGTGCATATAGTTAAATGTTAGTCAATAGTTCCCGACAAGCCGAATGAGTAAAGACCATTTTAAGATAGTATATCGAGTTCCCTCGTGAACGTATGGAATTGACAACAAAGATAGCTAAAATCATGCGTTAATGTTCTTTAAAAGAAATCGACTTCTAACTGACTAATATTCAAAATTATTTTCAAGATGTCTCTATGTAGGAACGACAAGGGGAATCATTTGTATACTCCCTACTAATCTTTAAGTTTTTGTAAAATATTAACGATTGCATTTGTGTGGATCGTGGGATGGAGCCGTCCTCAAGCCCCCATTTCGAGCAAAAGGCAGATGCTGTGATTGCAAGTGAAGCCCCCACAATCTTAGTGTGGTTTTTGCACAGTTGTATATGTTGGTATATGGCTATTCTTAATTGTCCTCTCTCCAACATTTTTTTGTCTCTTTTAACTCGGCCCACTTTGGTTCTTCTTAGCTTGGGTGTTGCCTCACTCTCCCCCAGCTTGATGGAACTGCTTGGTGAAAATCGAAGGTTCTGTGATATGTCTATCCCTATTTAGTCACACAGCATCACTCTCTTTCTACTTTACTTTTGTGAGCCGAGGCTAGTGCAGTTTGTGCGCCACTATTTTTACAATGATACTCCCTCCGTTTTTTAGAATGTAGTTCCAAAGTGTCTGTTTTTTTGGGGCCCTTAGTTTCTTAATAGATTGTCCAGAACCAGTTTTAAATAAACGGTTATATGTGTACGGAATGAGGTGTTGAATGTATCCTACT